>JAPDSC010085342.1:326359-337542 GCA_026290005.1 Latrodectus geometricus | reverse complement strand
ATATATATATATCAAAAGCAAAACAAAATAAATTAGAATTCATTCGATAACCTACATTTTCGTTATATTTAATTAGACAAAAAAAGAGTTTAAAATAATCTATTTATTAATAATTTGTGTAAATTTATTTTTACATTAATATAATGGTAATAGTAATAACTTATTTGAGGATCATAGAAAATATTTCAATTTCTTATAGTTCTTTAAAAATCCTTAAATATGGATCATTTAATGTAAACATAAATTTAATTTGTGTAGAAATATAATTTTCTGTAATTATCGAAAAATTTACAATGATAGTTTCGCAAAGTTATAAAAAAATTATGTGCGTAGATATAAAAATTAGTATGTGTAAAGTCTGGACTTCAAAATTCCTGTTACTCCATACAAAACATTTTTTATGATACTTTGATTTTAATCCTTATTCTGTAATAATGAGAAATATTTAAAATTAATTTAAAAAAAGGAAAATAATTTGTATTAATATGCATGAGCGTCAAAATAATTTCTACTAAGAAAAATTAAGAAGTAGTTTCGTAAATTGTGATAAAAATATATTCTCGTGATGCTGTCGAAAAAAATTTGTTTTTCCTAAATCGATGTTGGGGACTTTAACCCATGACTACATTCTTCATAAATGATAATGCAGTTAAAGTACTAAATAATCAATAACTGATTTGTTTCTGCCAAATATCCAGTAATAAAAATTAGTTTCCGAATGTATGGACATTTATATTTTTTATAAAACAATGATTTCAATGTATATTTATTCTCAATAAAAATGCATGTGCTTCCTTTTTTAATAATTAATTATCGTCCATTGCAATTTAATATTAATATGGGAAAAAAAGGAAAATTACTTTAATAGATATGTGTTCTAGAACTTTTGCGCAAATGTTATTTTGGGGAAAAAGAAATCCATTGGTTTTACGTGAACTTCATGTTTCGAATTCGTTTAGCAGAAGAAGTGTGAGACTATTTTACGGTTCTTTAGATTGTGGCTATGACTGCAAACAAGCTTCGATCAATTTTGATATTTTAACGACAATTTTAAACTGCGTTGAAATGGATACTATGAAGCATTCAGGCAGGGAATCTACTTCGCTGATGATAATATATGGCGTCTAATATTTTTAAAGATTTTATATGTTCCGATATTTATCCGCCAGTTAAATGTCATGACTTAAGGTCAGAATTTTATTCTAATTATTTTTCATACAGGCATAGAATTCCTAGAATTGTATATTAAGTATCTAAATTTTCAATAATAAACGAAATTACAAAATTGTTATATATTTAAATTATTCTAGATTTGATTTCTTAATTTAATAGTGATTGCAGAAATTAAATTTGTGGAGTTGCTTGGAACTATATATTTGTATAAACTATAATCTTCGTTTAAGTTAAATCCTAAATATTCGAGTAAATGTTCCACGTAATGGATAAAATTGTTAAATGAAAATTGAAATTTTGTATTTCTATGTACTTATAAGTGGTAAAAAATCAAAATTTTATTAAATGTACATAAAATTCATTTATTAATTCTGAAATTCATTTTATTTAATTTTAATAGATGTTATTAAAAGTTTAATAGTAAAAATTTTAATAGAGTCTTCTGTTCAGGAATTTTGAATGTCAGATCCCACCGTGGTTTAATTTAAACTACATATGGCTAGTTCATTTGCTGCAGGTAGTGGCTACATGGGTTTAGTTCTTTCTACATACCTAGTCTTAAGTCTATGCAGTTGTGCTGTTAGCCCATGTGTTCGGGTCTCATAATTGGTTTATTTGAAAGTTAGAAAAAAACGCAATTGATGTAATTTAACACATGTGAATTTTAGGATGACTTTATTGATATAATTTAATTTTGAAATTACCCATCCCATGTGAATTTTAGGATGACTCAGAAAATTCGTCAAGATTTAGAATGAAGTATTTCGAATTTTTTCATTTAAAAAAATTAACGATATTGTGAGAGTGATTACTATTTCGTAAGGGTACAAAAGCTTTTATTTCAGCCCATTTTTAAAAATTTTCGAAATAATACTTTGATTACGATGTAACACAAAGCCGCTTTTTGTTATTGCAATACTAACTGCTTATAAAGTTAAGTATTTAGACGCATAAAAAGTTAAAAATTTGACTGAATGAATTTCCGTTTTTCGAAATTTTGATATGGTCACACAATTAAAAAAAATAAATTTTTATGCATAAAATTCTCGCTTTTCTTTAATCTAGATACTTCTTCTGTCTAAAAGCGTTTTAAGTTTCTATCCCATAGAATTTCACACATCTTGATTAATGACTTAATGTCAACTTTAAAAAAAAATGATTTAAGTTAGATTTTACTTCAGATTTGAACTGTTCAAATATAAAACCAATATTATATTCATTCTACAACTTCATTTAGGGTCACGTGATATACTAAATATAAAATTAGTCCGATTTTGTGGATTTATTTTACTCAGTGTTAAAGAAGCTTATATCTTCTAAAAATTAAAATATCATTTATATTTTACTTGTTAGTGGAATTTCTACATATTAAAATTAATTTCTTAATCCAATTGTTGTAGATGTAAACATATAATAACAATTATAATACTAATTATGAATGTTATTAACTTCTAATGTCATATAAATTAAATATTAATCTATTTCTCTAATATATTTCTCTAATCAAGTATTGTTTCATGGAGAAGCTGCATAAAACTTAATTTCTAATTTTTAAAAAATATTTTACACAATCGGTTACAACATAATATTAAGAAAAATAGATGAACTACAATTTTTTATTCTTCATTAAAAACTGTAGATAAATAAATTTTTTTTTATCGTAGTTATTAATAGGAAGAGATAATTAAGAATACGACGTAACTTTATGAAGCACCAGAAATTTGTTTAACTTATGGTGGAAAGTGCCCTTAAATGTTAGTATGCAGTCTTGAATGGGACTTAAATTAGTGAACAATAGCTTTATTTTTTTAAAAAAAAATTATTTTTAATTAATTCATGATTTTTAAATTATGTAAGTATTGGTCTCAATTTAGCGAAATTCTTTTCTGATCCAGAGGATTTCGTATCTACTCTGTTTTAGTGTATAGTGATTTATAATTATATATATAATTCCCTCTCTCTCTCTCTCTCTCTCTCTCTATATATATATATATATATATATATAATTTTAACGCTACTAATACAATAAAAAATATGTATTACTTAAAGCATGTTATGCGTTAAACACTAGTTGGAATGCATGTCATTTTTGCATTTCAACTAGTGTTAGCGATTTTTAAATCAAATAATTATGAGTTTTAAATTAATGAATATCCTTTGCTAATCTAATGAATTTTATTTTTGCTATATTACGCTTGAGGCGTGACATTAATATTTACTTTTGTATTTTATTAAAGTAGAAAATTTAATAGTTTTAACAAATATTGAAAAAAGATAATTGTCGTCAAACATAATTAATGACAACTTTTCTTTTTATTTTCCTGTAAGCAGACATATAATTTTTTGCATGCCAATGTTTCTATTCCCATTGTTATTTCTTCTTAATGTTGAACAAAAGTATAAGCATTTTGTTTTGTTTTCAGGATGGAGAATTTAACTGAAATGTATTCACTATTGAATTCAGAAATTTGAACAGAACTGCTTTCCAATATATGTTTGTGTGTGTGGATGTACTTCTTTCTTAATTGTTTTTTTTTTTCCACTACTATGTTCTAAATATTTCATGCATGTATTTTAAGCAGTATTAAATTCTACGAAATTAATAATGTATGTTTGTATTACATTGTAGTTTAGCGCTTTTTTGATATTTTTGACTAATTTGGGTTTGGTATAATTTTTTTATTAAATCACTCACTGTACTTGTTAATTTCAACATAATGAGTGTTTTATGCTTGATCTCCTTGTACTTGTTACTTAAATTTGATAATAAAATATGAAATTTCATGTACTCTATTTAGTTTGTGAGTGTTAGCATTAACTGAAATTAAAATATATTATTAGAAACATATTTTTAACATCAGAAGTATTCAAAACAATGAGGTATTGAATAATTTGTTTTTTCTTAAAGAAGGAAATTGACGTCAGCGACGTATACTGCGAATGAAGCTTTTATAGTTTTTGGCATTCAAAGATTTAATGTAAGCAGATGAATGTATTAATAAGCATAAATTCAAAATTATAAAAATAATCTGCAAAAATTGAATATAAATTGGTTGAAAAAAATAAATTGGCATACATTTTTATTTGTCAATTTAGATCATTATTAAAATTATCTACAAAAACATAAGCGAATTCTTGAATTAATTTTATTAATGTAAGATTTCATTGTAGGATCTGTGTTTAATCTATGCTTCCCTCATTCATAACAAAACAAAAAAAAATTGTACATAACTATACTTAAGTATTTAAAAAAGATAAACCTTGTTTTTGTTTCTTATTTAACAGCTGTTATCACATTGGAAACTGATAAGATTAACTGAATGTACTTGAAAGTAAATGTTGACTTTGACTAAATTTGTCGCAAATGTGTCAATTATTTAGAGTTTTATAGCATGTCCTGTTCTAATTTGCTAGTAGTGCAAAATTCTGAAAAAAATGGCAAACAGTAGTATAAATAAAAAATAATCTGTCATTATTACTCTGCTTTAGCTTTAAGCAGTTCAAAAGAAAAGTAACCATCACTTTCGATGTCAGTTTATCGAACTGCATGGCAATATTTTATCCAGTGTAAAATAATGCTGATAAATTTTAATGCATTGCAAAATGAAGGATTCGGGAATGCCAAATCGTTTTTTTCTTCAGGGAAATTAGAATTACCTTTCAAACGACTGAATATGAATATGTACATGATGTAACTATATATAAATGAAGGAATTCACGGTTCAATTCGTATTATCTGTCTAAAACATGCAAACTTTTTTTTTTTTTTTTTTTTTTTTTTTTTAAAGTTTTAGTTATGAGTCAAGATTGTGATTCCTGGATGCTGCTTTCGAAGATGTAGATAATGTGGTTGCTTTAAATTCAGAGATAGTGTTTGTGT
Source organism: Latrodectus geometricus (assembly GCA_026290005.1). Classification (NCBI taxonomy): domain Eukaryota; kingdom Metazoa; phylum Arthropoda; class Arachnida; order Araneae; family Theridiidae; genus Latrodectus; species Latrodectus geometricus. The sequence goes on along the minus strand of JAPDSC010085342.1, from coordinate 332,489 downwards.
GCATTTGAATAAGTAAGAGTTATTATTGGCGTTACACTTATGAACAAAAATACGTTGAAATCTTAACAAAGAAGTAGACAAAAACATGGAATTCAGCAGAAAACATTCTCTGGCGGTGAATTTTTGCAAAATTATTTATACAACAAATTCCCATTCCTACTTCAACTTCTACAGTAAGTTTATTTTCTGAATAAAGAACTTCATATAATTATTGTCACACTGTATATGCATAAGACATAAAAAATTTGGAATGCATTTTAAAATAAATATAAAGGAAAATTATCGTAGACATTCATTTGTATCATACATCAATATTTATGAAATTACAAAAATGTTTTTCTCCTTTTATAGTAAAAAATTATTAATCAACATTATGAATTCCGTTTATGTTTCTAATCCTTTATTGGACAAATAAATAGCATTTAAAAATATCAATTTATGTAAAATATATTTTATAATAAAGTTGAAGGTGTACAGAACAAATTATATCATGAAAAGTATTTGTAAGTCCTTCAGAATTCATAGCTAAAAAATTTGAAAGCCTAAATACTTTTTCTATGTAACTTTTGTTCAGTATTTTGCTATAATATTCCCCATTATTTTGAAAATATTGCGAAAATTTGAAGCTTTTAAAAACAATATGAATTTTTATTTGTACTCTACCTGTCATTGGAAAATAAAAATAATTTAAAAAAACATATCAGTTTTACATTTAATTAATAACAAACTTACCATTTTAAAATCAATGATATTCATAATCAAGTATTCTAAAGAAAAAAGTCTCGATATAAGAACCAGCTATTTTCCCCACTCGTGGTTCTCAACATTTTTTAAAAATTTTTATTCATTCATTTATTTATTTTTATTTTTTTATCATGACACACTTTTAACGATTTCAAAATTTGAAGGCACACAAAGAAAAAGCTAAGTTTGAAAGTGGTTTACTTACCTATAATGTCCTGTATAAGAGTTTATAATAATAATTTTGAATGTAAAATAATATAATGCGTCCTACAAAAACAACAGTACGTTTATGAAGTGATTCATTACAATGTAATAATAAAGCTACTTTTCTTGAAACACTTGAGCATGATGTTCTCTGATAATTTTTATATTAGTTTGGGGGAAAAGTAATCCATTATTTTTTCGATAGACGTCTTTAGTGATAGCTATCTCGTGAGGTATCTATCAAACAATTTCAGATTTATGCTCGTTGGAAAGGTGACATTTGACACTAAAATATCCTCTTGCGGTTTTTTGTTTGATTAATTCAGTTACGAATACAAGGTTTTAAAATTGGAAGATAACAAAAAGAAAAATTCAATACATTTTCATTTTTCTCTTGTAACGGCGAAAAAGATAGCCGGGTGGCTAAAATTGTGAAAAATGTTTATCGCCCTATATAAGACTGTAACCAGTTACGTACAATTTTTGTTTCGTCGATTCGTTCGGGTATTTTTGATGTTAGAGATTCACCTCGCGTGTGGATACAGCATCGTCGAAAATGTCTATAAAATATCAAAAATGATCGAAGTTAATCGCATGTCATCAGTCGTAACGCGCAAGACCTAAAAATCTACATGAAAGCTGTTTTAAACCTTTTTACAAAGTGAATCCAAAAGAAGTTACATAAAGTTCACGTAAAAATAATGGATTTTTTCCCCCAACCTAATATTTGATCATAAAAGTAATAATGCTACGCTCATTTCGTCCTCTACATTGAACAGTCTTGATCTTTTTTTTGTTTTTATGTTGATGAATACTGAAATTCCAAATTTACATAAATAAGATGTAAAGATTTGTAATTGTAGAGACTTTGATCACTCTTGAAATTTCAACACGTAGAGCAAATATGAAAATGATGAAAGATAATAGTTATCAAAGATAAAAAGTTTTTAACTGCAAAATTTTGGTATTGAAAGTGATAACAAGTTTTTTTTTCAGTGTATTTTCGTTTGAATGAAACAAAGGCGTTATAAAAATAAGCATTGTAATTCTTACTAAACACATTTCTAATATTTGGCGGCACACTCTTAAGAATTAGGCTGCTAACAAAACTACCGCACTATGGTTGAGAAATCAGAGTTCTACACATTTGTACCGTAGTTACAAATATATGTGTGAAAAAATTGCCTCTAGTCTTTCGTTAGCAGTTAGTTAGTTTGATACCCATCATGTGTTTGAGCATATAGCCGTATAGATTCCTGTTAAAACTGTATAAGTCCCATTCTAATTAGCCCTGATATTCAAAACATTGATCGCTCACAGATAAGCAAATCAAATGTATCAGAGCTTATTAAAATTTTTGCTGGATATATAGTCATTAAATATATCAACTTAAATGCTCAAAAAATGCAATTCAACTCCTTTTACATTTTCAAAAGATATTTTTAATAACTTGGAAAACATGGCTGCATTTTCTGTGATTAACTATAGGATATATTTTTGTATATAATTCAGTAATGACATAATTATGTATATTAAAAATATTAAGTGAAATAGCTTTCATTTAACAAGATTATTAATCAGTTTGAGATAAAGTAAATAAATAAATGAATATTTTTTCTGCATTAATTTTTAAAATATATGACTACAAGGAGGTTTGTGCATAAAATCAATTTATTTAAATAAAATTGTTATCTGCTTAATAAACAAAAACAATTCTGTTAATTATGTATATCAATTGCTAAATTAATAGCAGACTCATTTGATGTCCATAATTCGAAAGAATACTATACATTTTTTTATTGTGGGATTTTTCACTGTTACTTATTCCCACCGCTGATATCAAATTCCATTTTAATTTTTATCAAGCAAAAAAGAAGTGACAATGCATCACGCTTCAGATAAACGCGTTGTATTCACGTAAGATGCTTGGAAACACCTCATCAGCTCACTTGAAATAGATTATTAAAAAAACAGACAATCCTTTTTCAAATCAGAAGTTCGATTGTTCCGCTATTCAAATTGTTCAGAATTTGAAAAGATAATATACTGTATTGAACTTTTTACTTGTATCAAATAATTATTGGATATTAACTTTTGAGAAAAAAAAATCGAAGCTGGAAAATACAATTCATAAGTTCATTTTTACTGCAATAAATCTAATGTGTCTTACGAATTAAATTCATTCGCGTAAAATTTCATAAGAAAATAATTTAGAAGATGAATTCTCAAAAACTGTCAACATTCTAGTATTTTTTAAAATTTTATAAATGGAATGGAATAATATAATTTTTCTTAAAATAATTTATTTACACAATTTTAAATAAATTGTTTATAAATATAATGAATTAAAATAAATACACTTTGAAAATAATAAAACAAATGTGTATCTCTTAAATTTGTCATCCCATGAAGAAAGAGCCTGAAGAAAACTGAAATACGAAAGAAAAAAAAATCAAATGCAAAGAATGCAGTGTAAATTTTTGTTTTAGAGGAAAAACCAATAAATTTATTGGACTAACTCCATGCAGTTTTAAAAAGCAATAACTTTTTTATGGATTAAAATCAAGAATTATTTTCGTCTTAAGAAATGAATAAAGTTGTGGAGCAGAAATTTCCACTCTCTCTCACTTGGGTTTGTTAAAAAGAATTAAGTGCAATTAAATACTTTATAATTAATTTTGACACATGGTTTAATTCATAAATAATAAAATTAAGCTAAAATTCTATCATTTTCTACAAAATAAACGACCCAAAATATTTTCAGTTCTTCAAAGTTTAATAATATTTAACAAAATTGCATTGTTGTTGCACTACCTGTACTCAGCCCTGAGTTGAAAAGGACAATGAACGTGCCCTAATCATCTTAAGCCAGGACAGCGGGTCTTCGGTTAAGCCGGTATTCGAACTTACTACCTTCCGTTAACGAGAACCAAGACATAGCAACATGTATTGAACCATTCGTAATATATATATATATATATATATATATTACATTACCTTATTAAATATTTTATAATATATTAGTAATTGTGAGACACTTTGTTTAAAGCTTAATTCATAAATGATAAAATAAGGCACAAAAATTCTTATATCATTTTCTATTAAATAAGGAATTAATCTCAGTTCCTCACAATTATAGCATTTAAAAAATGAATTTTTGTAATGATTATTACATAAACTCATTACATTTCATATTCTATCAGTAATATTGACGCACAGTTTAATTCACAAACCATAAAATTTGACAAAAAAAGTTCTTTTATCATTTTCTCCAAAATAAGGAACCCAAGTCGGCTTTCGGTTTTTAATAGTTTAATAACATCTTTCAAAATTGAACTATACTTAACATATGAATATTATACTAAATCATTAAATACATTTATTTACCTACACTAATGCAAATCATTACATCAAAGAATTATTTTTAATTGTGAGGCGAATTACCAAATTCATCACTATCTTTACTTTTAGAAGATAGAGAGAAATCGAAAACTACATCACGAGCTGTTTGCGGGAGTATTGATGACGAAAGGTGGACGAGTGGATTTTCAAATGAACTTGATTAGGCATGCATAAAACGACACACTCGCATAGCTCTCCTTCTTCAATACATATGGAATGGATTCTTTGCTAGCGCAAGTGAAACTAATCCAAACAACATCTGTGATTTCTTTTTTCTTATGTTAAAAAGCGAAAACAAAAATGTGTCTAAAGCAGCGATTCTCAGCCTGTGCGGTAAGAAACCCTAGGGGAGACTATACAAGAGAAAATATTTTAAAAGATTGATTAACTGACTGAAAGAAAGCATACGTATACATAGAAAACAAAATACATTTCTGCATATTTAATAACTTCAGTAAAACTTACTTAATCAAAATATCAAAAATAAATTCAATAATTACTAGTGACATCCATGGGTCTGTCTTGCGGAGCTAAGATTTTCGAAGAAAGGTTTAATATTAGAAATTACCACTCTCAGTTCTGTTTCTATATTTAGCCGCGATCTATACAAAATTTCTGTAAAAAATGATTTTTGCTTTTTAAATGATTTTAATTTTTATTATTCTCTGGTTTTGTTGAAGAATTCTTTGGGTTTGTTGAGGTACTCACTATGAAGCGTTCCCAAATGTCACTTAAGTTTATTAGGTTTCATGCTGTTTATTGCCAACATTTTTGAGCAAATGATACACAAGGGCCCCTTCAGTGCTGTTAAAACCAAAACTCAGGTATTCTTGAGAATATTTTCTTGATTTTATTTTCGGAACCACGCTCGTCTGTATACTTGCAGATGCTTGACTATCTTCTAATGCTCGCTTACTTTAGCTTAAAAATTTATCCATGAATCTGCTGCTCTAAATATGTTGCTACATATGGCTGAAAAGAACCCAATCCATCAACATCTGGCCACTCGCAAACACATTTAAATTACAATAAAAGAGAAAAGGTAAAAACCAACATAAAACAATTAAAATTCTAAAATTTCAAAAGATTAAAAAAGTCTAAAATTTCAAAGTACTAGAGGGGGAGCATGTAAGTGGTCAGGACATGCGGTCCCTCCTATATAACTTGCAAACATCACGTCATCATTGTGAATTTTTAAAGCTAAATGTCCTACAGTGAATGCAGGTGGCCTCTCCGTGGCTAAATTTGCTGCTCTAAATACTTAATATGGTGAATTGGAGTTAACACGAAAGTATATATAGCATACACATTCGCGATACATTTTTTTCATTGTCGAACATTTCATTAGTTCTATAAGTAAATATTTGCTCTGCTCATCTCGAAACGCCATCGGTTATGTAGATAAATTTTTTTCTCTCTTTTGTTTAATCATGTTTCTGTTCTATTTCTTTTTAATTATTTGAAAAAATATATTCCCATTTTTTAAAATTTAACTCTCTCCATCTATGTACTTTTTATTAACGAATTTTTATTAATTTTCATATTCTTTTAATGTTATCTCCCTGCTTGGATTTCACATTTCAAGAATTATATTTAAATTTTCCTCGCCTTCATTCACTTCATTTGTTCACCGTCCCCTTGGCAAAATGCCAGATATGATTTCTCGCCAACGATAGCTCGCTTTTACTCTTATTTTGAAGTTTGTTATAAATAATTTCAAAACATACACGCTCTGCCTCCCCAGTCTGGGGAGGAGCGTGCATAACCAATATGAAACCAC
>JAPDSC010085342.1:270382-321359 GCA_026290005.1 Latrodectus geometricus | reverse complement strand
TATATATATATATATATATATATATATATATATATATATATATAAGGATGCAAAGGCTTTAAATGCGATTTTATCAAACTCAAAAACTCGAACAAGTTAACGCTAAACCAACAAAGTTAGAGTGCACGCACATTTATAAATTCGTAGTTAGTGCCGAAGTTCTAAATAAAAAGACTTGGCGTTAAATCGAGCGAAAGAAATTTGCTCCGTTCATTTAGACGCATGCGCAGAAAAGCTTACATTTAAAACCGGAAGTCTGCTTACGTCAGGGCCGGCGCTAGCAGCTTCGCTGCCCCGGGCAAAGAGGTAAAATGCCGCCCCTTTATAACAAAAATTAAAAGAGATAACCTAAACCCTTTCCACAATTAATGGTAAAATAAAACGAGTAAAAAAATTACAATCATCAGCAATGTTGAAGTTTTGATTTGCAAAAAAATACTAATTTATTTATTTATGTTTTTGGCACTAAATTAAAATTTGGGTTGCGGAGAAAAAAGGAAAGAGTCATTTCTGGTGCATAATTATAAAATACAGAACGGATATTTAAAAAAAAGTAAAACGAATTATAAAACCACTAAATATTAAAACTTTATTACATATTAAAAATACATTTAATCCGAGAGTTAAAATTAAAAGTGTTTTTTTCACACTTTTAATTCTGAAAATTGTTTTATAATTTCTTTAACATTAATTTTTTCAGCCAGGTCATGTTCGACGGCTATTGTTGTTAAGCCGTTCAGTCGATCGTCGGTAGTTGTGGAGCGTAAAAAATTTTTAATTAATTTTAATTTGGAGAAACTCCTTTCTCCACTTGCCACACTTATTGGGAGAGTCAGCAATATTCTTAAAACTATACCAAGATTGGGAGCAAAATCCAGGTTCGATATGAATTTTAAAATCTCAACTGGACTTTCTTTTTTGTTTAGCAAAGCCAAAACAGCTACTATCTCGTCTGCCAAGTCAAGCGCGTTTATATCGGATGAATTCCCATCAGTCAACATTGTTTCTAAACATTTACAATACTTTATATGTCGTTTTGAGGAATATCTTTTAAATCATAAATATTGTAAAAAAATTGGAAATAGTTGCTGTGGGTACTGATCAAATCAAACCTTGATTCGAGTGCATTGATAGCTTTATCTAATGTAAAAAAATAAAATTCTGCCTTATATTTCAAAGCAGGATCTTCTATTGGATCATCTTTTGCCTCATAGTCGAAATTAACATTCCTTCTTCGAACTCTATGACGTGGCTGGGTGAGCTCAAAATTAGCTGGTATGTCAATTTCGTCTGCGAGTTCTCGAGCATCGCAAAGCATTTCATTAATGCTCTGTCCGATCTAAGATCCTTGAAAAAATCTTTACAATTTTTCAAGAGCTCCATAGCAGATGGTAAATCATAGTCTTTTGTCTGCAAGAGCTTACTTATAGGATTGATACAATTTAAGATTTTGTACCAAATTACAACGCAGCATAAGAATTTAAATTGTTTGACACAACTTAATAGTCCTGAAGCCTCAACTCTTATAGATTTGTCAACCTCCGAGTTATTACAAACAGCAAGTAAAGCATCGTATATTCCTCCTAATTGATACTTTAGAGGTTTCAAAGTAAGTCCGGAAACATATTTTAATAATATGGTCCATCGAAAAGTTGATGAGGAAAGAAACGGGTATATTTTTTGGACTATATTAAAAAAATTGGCGGCTTCGAAGGATGCTTTTGACACGTCATAAACTACCAAGTTTAATGAGTGGCTGCTACATGGAAGGTAAAATGCTCTTGGATTTAACGCATTTATTCTAGATTGTACTCCCGATTTACTGTCTCTCATGTTGGCCCCATTATCGTAAGCCTGTCCCCTCATATCCTGCAAATTCAATCCCAATGTTTCAAGTCTTTTAAGTATTAGAGCTGAAAGTTCATATCCAGTCGATCTTTCAACTGGAAGAAAGCCTAAAAATCTTTCATTAATTTTAATGGAAACCTCCTTGGCATTGGACTTGTCAATGGATACATACCTTACTAAAACAGTCATTTGCTCGATCTTGCTGATATCAGGAGTGCAATCTAGAATTATTGAATAATATTTAGCTTTTTTAATATCAGCAATAATATGAGATGTTATATTTTCAGCTAAAAGAATAATCAATTCATTTTGAATTTCTTTTCCGAGATAGTGGACTTTAGCTTCTTCTTTTTTAAGCACTCTGCGGATATGCTCTTCCATTACTGGATCAAACTAAGCAAGTAATTGAATAATTTGTAAAAAATTACCGTTACCGAAATCGTAAAGTTTGTCACTTGTACCTCGGAGGGCTAAACAATTTTGAGCTAGCATTTTTATTGTTGAAACAATTCGTAGAAGCACTTCGCCCCAATAATTTATTTCTGCGGTAATAAGTCTTTGTGAATGATTGTCAATCGTTTCAGAGTACTGTATTCTTTGACTTAATTCAATCCAAGGCTTTTGACTTTCGGTATGTTTTTTAGAGGTTTCATGTTGATTTAATATCTTAGCGAGGTGCTTCCATTCTTTAAAACCTTCAATAGAAAGGGAACTTAAAGTAAAACCAAAAAGAAACAAATTTTTGCTTTATGTTTAAAAAACACCCTGTATATATACAAGGTGTTAGGGGTTTGATTCCAAATATCTTAATGCTTAAAAATATGATTCATTTTAAACAGAAAAGTTTAGTATATCATGGGTCAAAACTCAATTATTTTAGAAAGAGAAAATGTTTAAAAGTTTGAGAAATTTAATTTTAGGGCCAATTTGCCGCCCTCTAAGGTTGCCGCCCCGGGCAGGGGCCCGGCTTGCCCACCCCTAGCGCCGGCCCTGCTTACGTCAAGAACCGGAACTCTGCTTGGGGAGACTCACGGAATCGCTGGTGAGTGTTTACACATGGAACAACGTGAACGAAATTTTGAATAAGAAGATTTAAATACTAAAATAATTCACTGAACTTGTTATAACTTTTCACAAGCAAAGAATTCTATTGAAGGTGAGTGTAAAAATGTTTATTGTTTATACTTAAACTTTTTAAAACGATTATACTATTTATCATAATTGTTAAGCCTTACGTTACTGCTATCAAAAAGTAGATGATTGTAAACATATATTCCAATGTTATAATTCAATGGATATTTTAATTCGGCCATTATTAAGATTATAAATGCTAAAGATTTTATTTTCAAATTGTTTTTTCATGTTAAGAAGTTAATATTAAGGTGTAATGTAAAGTACTTATATTGTTCTAATCTTATGTTTTGAAACTAAATATATGATTTCTTAATTTGTGTATAATTATTATACTGTATAATGCATCAAGCCTTTTCAATAAATAAATAGCAATATTCAGGCTGGCTAATTTTATGTATTCTTCTCATTTTACAATTTATGAATTTAGAAATTTTTAGTTTAAAAATTTTACTTTAAAATGTTATGAAAGATCATTAGTGAATCACATAGTAGCTCCAAAGTCATTATATATTTTAAATTGTATTGTTTTAATGTGTTGAATGTATTTATAGGGAATTACAGAGCTAAAATTAAAACTGAATGTTAAATAATTCACTCCTAAATTTGAGTGTGTAAGTAGATTATTAATAGAAAAGTCATCTTACAAGTCATTATATTATTTAATCTTCATTTAGAAAGGAATATTTAATAACACAAATTTTATTTAATAATAAATTTTAAAGAAAAATGTATACATTTCTAACATGAAATTTTATTTTCTTAAAATTTTGCATGATGATTTCACTAAATAAATTTTTGATTAAAAAAAAACAAATTTATATTCTCTTTAAATGAAAAAGATGCATTTCTAGTTTAGATTTTTCAGAAATTTTAAAGCAACTGCAGATTATAAAATTACGGCTGGAAAGGATTGAATTTTGGACTAATTTTATATTTAATCAATTTGAAAGGTTATTTCTTTATCAGACTAATTTTAATATGTTATAAAAAGTATTAAAAATTTAAAACTTGCTATTTCATTGTTGGGATTTGTTATGTCTTTAAGTCCATGTGTTGTTTATTTTTTAACTATCAAATGAGAATCTAATGGTGATAAGAAAATTATTTTGCTTTATTGCTTTACAAGTGTTGAATTTTTTTAACAGTAGCTCTTTTAAACTAATTTATATCTTTAAAAAAAAATTTAAGTTGTTGAAATAATCATTAAACCTTAACATATAAAGTTTTGTTTCTGATAATCTTGATCTTTCTAGATTATCTTATAAAATATTAATTTCTTTTTTTAATAATAGATGCAGTCTGTTTTCATATTCCTCAAGTTACAAAAGCAGAGATGGCTAAGAGCATATCGAATTGGCTGCGGCATGCAAAAGAAAGGGCGGAGAAACAGAAAAAAATAATGATTGTGTAAATAATAATGATTGTGAATAAAAATTGAGTGTGTATATAGAATTCTGTGAAATTAGCAATCTAAAAACTATATTTTGTCCCAAATTATATTTTATTTAATTTCTTAAATTCATTTGATTTATACTTAAAACTGTACTATTTTGAATCACTCTTTAAATGAAAAAAGAATTTTGAATATTTCAAAGGAAACAAAATATAATTATGGTGTTTGAAATGGAATTATGGTGTAATAAATCATAATGATGCTGTTAAAATAGTCTCATGGAAATATTTCAGAAATTGGCTATTTTCTTATGTGAGAAAAATAAAAATTAGATAATTATTAATTAGAACTTAATTTAATTGTGCCAATTGAAATTGTGGATTCTCTGTTATTTAAATGATTGTTGTAGATTAAAGTAGTTAATTTTCATGTGCATTTGTGTGTGTGAATAAAATGTTTTAGTATATATATACCAGTGTTTTATATACATATATATTTATTTATTTTTCTTTTTTGAAATTCAATCATTTAAAAATTCTTCCTGTGTTACAAACAAATACAAATATTTTAATCTATATTACAATATATATGCTTATATTAAAATTGATATATTTGTATTTATTTCTTCTATGAAATTTTAATCGCTTAGCAGTTCCCCCTGTTTCACATAAGCATAAATTCAAAAAATTAAATCTATATTAATATATTTGCTAATATTGTAATGCATTTGCTTATATTAAAACCTGCATATTTCTCTTATATTTAAAAAAATGGAACATTGTTTAAAAGTTTGATATACTTCTAAGCAATGTAGCCTTTTTTTAGATATCTTTCATTTTAAAAATTTAGCATTTAGATATACCCCAAAAGAATTCCTTTGTCAGAAGTATTAATATTTCCTTCGAATGAAATTTTTGGTTAATACCTTGACAATTTTATTGCATTTATTTTTTAGAACAGTAGTAATTTATACTCATAATAATGTTGCAAAAAAAATTAAAGAAAGGAAAAATAATTATTTTTCATTTCTTTATTTTTTTGCGAAATGGTATCAGTCACTACTTACAGAAAAAAATAACAGTGAAAAAAGCTTTATGAATAATAATGAAGTTATAAACAGAAATACACATAATTATTAGTAAATAAAGTATGTAAACTTTAATAACATACAAAAAGTTTACTGAATTATTGCTTAAAAACAATGATAGTGCTCATTATTTAATACTAAAATTTAAAAACACGCTTAATATGGCTGTTATATGAATGTCCAAATATGTGCCAAATTACGTCCAATAAGTGCCAGATTACGGCCAATATGTGCCAAATCACGTCCAATATGTGTCAGATCACGTCCAATATGTGTCAGATCACGGCCAATATGTGCCAAATCACGTCCAATGTGTGCCAAATCACGTCCGTCTCGGAGGTCTATGGGACGACCTACGTACGTGTTACTTCCGGACATTGGGACGTGCGGAGAATGTCCGTAAGACGTCGCTGGACCCCTATCGGATGTCCTCTTACATCCTATCTGGGACATATCCATTGATTAGCCAGCTGAGTGTTTAGTGCTCTTCACTCCTGAGCTGTTGATCCTGGGTTCGAATCTCGGTTCGGACCTGGATGTTTCTTTCTCTCACCCTCTGTTTCCTTGTCCTTTATGCGGTGGCGATGAATGAATGCGGTCCATACCATAAAGGGGTTTGTGGTGGTGTGACGTGGGTAATGCTATTTGCCTCTGTGACTTCGGTTTACAGTTGCCACCAAGTAACACATAAATGAGTAGCATCTTGTTGTGGCGAAGGGCGAGTCACATGGTCCCAAGCAAAAAAAAGCATGTGGTCATATGGGAAAAAAAAGCATGTTTACATATAAATGATATTATGATGAAAAAAAACATGGTTTTTTTATATTTTTTTAAATAGAAATATAACATGTTCTTTCACATTCTTTGCAATTCAAATAATGTTAAACAATTTTTCTATTATTTCACATTATATACAGATGTTATAAATATAAAAATTAGTTTCCTTTAATTCAAGAACAATCGGGGAAAAAATCTTCTTAATGATCTTATTAATATTATTAATCTTAAAATCATGTGATCGGCAAACTATAAAAAGCAAATGTATCAGCTTCTATATCATTTAGTGGTTCAGCTTCTACCCATCGCCATCAATCCTAGTTAGACAATAATTGTAATTTTGAGAAATCGGAAGTGATGTGTGTTCCCTATCATGTGGTCGATGCAGAAGGGATAAATAATATCTGCTTAAAAGAAACGTTGTACAGATATCTATCTATTCATCCGGAAATGGCTTTGTTATGAACCAAAGGAGTGCAGAATATCGTGCTATGCCTTGAAAAAGAAAAGGCTTACCAGTAAGTACCGGAATTCGACAGAGGGAAGTTCGTCAAGAGTGTGTATCTCCTTGCCGTGACATTGTAACTCACGCTGGGCGAAATCCAGACAGTGTCATGGGAGCATGGAATCGATAGGTTGCAGAGGTTACAGTGAACGGTTTGTAGGATTTCAACGCCTTCTAATAATAAACGCCAGAGAGAGCAGATTTGTTATGAAGTCTCAAAACCTTACAAATACATCACAGAATATTAGCCAAGAAATGGTTTAGGTCAAGCGTCCGGTCAAATAATGAGCCAACATTCGCAGCAATGGAAACTGTTGGCACAATGATCATTATTTCGCCCTCCACGGTGCGCCCAACCACGAAAGAAGATGTCGTTTTCTTCAGACAAGTTTGGTTCTGCATGCAGCCTTATGATGGCTGCGAGAAAAATGCCCGTCTTCTGATAAAGATTGATATCGTTAGAAGGATGTCATACGTAACGTGAGCATCCATTGTTTACACTACCCACTCATCTATGTTTCATATGGACGGTAACTCGAAGAAAGATTGGTTCATTACTGGCAGCTGAAGCCTCACGCTTTTGACTTATCTTCTTGGCTTCCGAAACGCTATGTGTCCCAAAGATAAAGCAAAGAGCATATTTTGCATGTCTCGTTAAAACTTTTTCTTCGATAAAGAAGCATTGGATTGTTGTCCTGGCCTCCAGAACTCTCATGAACAGAAGACATCTGCTCATAGTGTACTCATTTATTTAATAAAGGCAATGCTGAAGCACTTTAGACATACACATTATTTTGAGCTTTATTAAGGGACAAATTTGTACCATTTAAAACACACATGCATTGCTGAGTCTTGAACTGTATTCTTAAGTTAACGGGTTATTAATAATCGCTTATCACCAAGTGTCTATTAATTTTGAACCAAGGTCAAGTGAATAGGTCTGAGCTGACACCTCCCTTTCTGCCTACATAATACCAAGGAAAAATAAAAGAAAAACAATGCTATCTCTTGAACTAAACGTGTAAAATCGTTTTTGCTGCTTTGGGTGAAAACTGCTTCTACTGGTTTTCTGCTCTTTAAACACCCAAACTTATTGCAATTTAACCATTTTCTGATCACATCATGTCATATTTATTTACACTGCTGGTCACCCAAAATATAAAAAGAAGGACACCAAAGGTAACGCAGTCAAAGTTTTTGGCACAAAGATCAAAAGATTGGAAATTACATCCTTTTGTCAAGTGTGGAGGTAGATTAGCAGCCATTGTTAACACAGTTACGCAACACAATCAAAGAGTCTCCTTGTGTTATACCAGCTCTTTCATTTTCTATATATTGCAAAAGTAGTGTAGCAGCGGGTGGATGTATTCCAGGCCACGTTTTCGATGAGCGATAGATTGTCGAGGAAACAGTTCAATCTGAGGCTTACAGTATTTTTATATGAAGTAATTAATTATCATAAAATAAAAATATTTTATGTTACTAAAAGTGAAATTATTATTAAAACCAAGCATAAAAAAATGGTTTAGTATAACTTATTCTTTAATGAGTATACAGTATTAATTAAATGTTATATTCTAAATCTCTACGTACTGAAAATATGTTTATAAAAATCATGATTGTTAAGTGGTTGAATTAATTATTTCAAAACAGCTTAATAATATCTGTGAGTTGACTCAAATTAGTAAAATTGAAATATTTCTTTGAATAAGTTTCTTTCTTAAAATGGTTGAACTATGAAATCTTAAAAGCTTATCCCAGTTTAAAATTCTGAAATAAAAAATATAAAAATGTATTTTTTTTTTTGTATTTAATTGGTAATTCCAATAAAGAAACAATTATTACTGGCATCTACTAATTTAACTAGCAATTAAGAATCAATAATGCATTTGAAAGAAACACGTGATAAATTATGATTTATCAAATTTCTTTGTCCGTCTATTTCTCTCTTAACTATCAAAATTATTATATAAAAAATACTCGCGGTTATAAACATATTCATTAGTTTCTTCAAAGATATCAAAATTATCAATTCACTGCAAAAATTTTATTTGTAAATGCATGCAAAATACTTATAGTGGAGGGAGACTGAATATTTTAAGAAGTATTTTAACTGGCACCTGGCCACGAAAAAACATTATCTTCAAATTGTTGAATTCCAATACAAATGAATTCTTCATTTACCCTGAAATTGAAAGACAATAACATAATTTAATACAAGTAATCAAGAAAATATTAGTAAGTTATACATGTATGTGTGCGTGAATATATGCACTACCCAATTTAACAATACAGTTATCATTTTTAACCGAATGATTTTTAAAATTAAAAGAGCAAATTATATTTGTTGTATTCACAGTAAACTGTCTTAGTAAAGACATCAATTACGAAAGTCACAGACAAATGATTTCGTTCGAAACCGGAGTTAAAATGTTTGATGACTGTTATTTATTCTCGCTTGTTCAAAAGGAAATTTGAATAATCTGGGATAGTTGAAATAACTTTTTAGTTTTGAATTATTATAATAACATAAAATTTTATTTTTATATGCTCAGGATTGTAAACGCCAATGATTTCCAATCTCCATTACGTTGATTATCTCGCAAAATGAGTGCCTCATAGAGCTAAACTGTACTGCTCTTTTCATAAATTTTTATTAATATATTATAAGAGGAATCGAGATATAAAAATATATGCACTTTTCAAGTTAAAATACAGAAATCTGACCAAATGATTACTCTATTTAAAATCCCCATTCTTTATGTCATATTGAATACAATTAACTTAATTTCATATTTAATAGAAATTTACGTTAATATGTAATAAACAGTAATACGATATAGCAAGATATAAGAAGTAGCTCAGAAACTTCTTCAGTTTGACTGTCTACATTTTCTTTGAATCAATCCACTACTGAAAAGAATTCGAAAAAAAAAAAGTTCTTTTCCATTTCGCCAGCCAAATGATATAAAAAACCGAAACAAAATTACTTTTATTCTTTACAAGTATTTTAAATAATGAAAAAATATTTATGTGTTTAAAGTATTTTTTCAATTAACAGTTATTAATTCTTTATCTGTTTACCGTGAATTGTCAACAAAAAAGTCAACTTTGCGCGTATGGCGTCGATAAAATAAAATAATACCAAACTAAACGTATTTGAGCTCGATTGATGAATGTTGTAAAATAACGCTCCTTCTCTCCATGGATAGTTGAAATGTAAAAAAGCTCTGGGCTCTCAAAGCTACACTTTAAATTTGGTCTTTAGTTGCATATGCTTTTACAGACGCTGTTATCTTCAAGAATAGATAATGCATAGTTTCTGTTATCTTAAGCCATTCTTCATTTTAATATCTGCTTTTATTATATTCGAAATAATGTAGCAATTAAACAGTTCTTATTAATTTTGTTCTAAAATACTTATGTAAATTTGTTTATCAATTTGAAATGGTTATTAGATAAGTTTATTCAGTAAATTATCAAATCTGTCCTTAGATTCTGAATATTTAATAAGATTATATATATAAGATATTTGAAAGAATATTTTATATAAATGAATTTATATACATTTATATGTGTGTGTATATGTGTGACTTGTGTAAATTAAGAATTACTTATAAAGGTAGATAAATATTCACGTTTCTTCGAAATTAATTACTCTAAACATATACATTTTTTAATCAATATAATGATAATTAAAATTTAATTATTACATTTTTAATAATGATTAAACTAATTACTTTTTCCCTTTCTTAAGATTTTTTTGGCATATATACCGCAGTATACAATAGATTCATATTGTCTCCAGGTATTCAAAAAATGTTATTAAGACACTGGATTTTTGTTAACTCTCATCAAATCTCTCGATGGAAGTTATACAAAAATATAATTTCAGCTTTGTAATTTTAGTTCGAATTGTAAAAACACGCAACTTGTAATATAGAAAGAAACTTTCTTGCAATAAAGCGAAAATAAGCGATGTAATTGCAATGAAGCGAAAAAAAATAAATAAATAAAACTGAAGCTTTTTGTTTTGTTCTTGACAAATCTCTAAAGAAAAGAAAGAATGAACGATATTTTTTGGTCTCGGTAAATAAAGAAGCTATGTGAAATTTTGTCCGACAAATGTTGAAGTTGAGGAATATTTTTTTCTTTCATGGTTTCTTAATATCAAAATATTCGGTCTATGTTATCACATGCATTACATGTTTGATATAAAGCAAAAAAAAATTAGCTTTGAAGAAATTACATTTCAATAAATAAATCAAATAAATTAAAGAAATAAATAAAGAATCGCGTAGTTTTCTACTGCATCAACATACTTGTACAGAGGCTAGAGTTGGGCTCCAGCTGGGTGGATACCTTCGTCATTTAGAAGCAGGTCTCAAGAAGAAAACTCCTTAATATTTGACCTGCCTACCCCACGAGGTATCATTTCATTATCAGGCCATTGTAACCACGACCAATTTAACGTGTCTCAACTACCTTTAGCGAACGCGACCGATATTCGTTGCCGGTATTCGAACTCACTACCTTCCCATGATGAGAATGGCGCCTCAAAAATTAAGCCTTGACTAAGGGCGCTCTTCAGAGCATGAGGTACCCGATCCAAGCACTGTCAAACAAGGGCTGAGGAAAGTTGCTCTTTGGCCTCCTCCATACACGTCTGTCGGCGTAAGTGCTCGAGTGTCTTCCAGGTTTATTCCCTTGCTATTCTCCGTGAAAAGTCCTCCCGAAAAGCAATTTACGATGTAGATAATGAAATGCCTTCGACTCTTGGGTTGTCCACTAAGTGGTGTTAAGGCATATAAAAAAGGAAATATGTTTTGATTTTTAGAACTATTGCAGAGAAATAAATAAAATATATACTGTAAATCCTGAGAATTTTTCATTTCAAGCACAATTGTAAGAATGAATAGTATTGAAATGTTTCCACCTGAGAAATTAATGCAAAATGAGATTAAAAATGCTTATCATAAGGACACAAAATTACTTAAGCAAGAAGCGTACTTCGTGTATTTCAAATAAACACACATACTTAATATTTTTAAACCCCAAAAAAGCATTTTTAAGTAAAATTCCAGATTAGATAAAAAGCTCATTTTATATTTAAATAAAAAATTAAATGTGAACAAGTTCAAAATATCAATTCAAAATTTAAAAGAAATTATATGAGAAAAAAACAGCACACCAAGACAACTAACATTCCAAAATTCGAAATAAATTTCCATGATATCTCTCGATATAAACCATACAGTTGAGGTTAAAATTATTTACAAATTATAAACGTGAACAAATATACTTAAAACATTGGGGTTTTTTCCAAAAAACAGAAGTATACTTGATTCGTAAATTTTAAATCTCTTTATAAACAATATAAAAAAGAAAATTTTTGTTATAAAATATCCCAAGGTCAACTTACTTCCAATAAAAATTTTCTTAATATAAAATATTTCACATTTATTTTTATAAATCATGTAATAAAAATATAGAAATAAGTTTTTAATAATATTTTCTCAAAAAAATCCTATAATTTTTTTTTAATCTGTATTATATAGTTACATGTTACTTCAAGACAATGGAATAGAACTTTTAAGAGATAGATATTAAAAATCAGAAAAATGAAATTACAAAATACACTCACCACAATTTTTATCAGTGGCTTCCCCACAAGTCTCCGAAATGTAAATCAAAGTTTCTGAAGCTAAATTGAGATTTGTTTCCACAAGCTGTTTCCAATTCTCTGAGTTTAGGATTTTGCCGGAGTTATTTTTCAGGTATTTTATAGCTGACATTTTTAGCTCACCATAAGAGATCATGTCAGCCACAACAAGAACTTCACAGATGTTGACTTCGGTGAGGGCATTCGACAAGTGGTCGGAGCAAAGCGTCTTCAGGGTATGTATCTGATACTTGTCAGCCGCCATTAGTAACTTCAGGGCACGCTCGTAATCCAGTTCCTCGACGACCATCGCATACATGTACTTGAGCAGAGAATCCAGTGTGGGGGCGTCCATGTCTGTGATGGTCACGGTCCCAGTCCGGTTTTCGGCCATGTCTCGTTCGAACATAGCGGAGAAAACTGGGGAACGAGATGCCAGGATGCATTTGTGGGCCGAGAACGACTCTTTTCCAATCCGCAGAGTCACATCGGAATGTAATCTGTTCTCATACATTCGAAGTTGTTCTCTCCTCAAAATGTCAGCTGTATCAAACTTACTCTCAGTTCTAATCTCAGCAAGTTTTACTTCAAAGTTTGTTACAGTAGAGGTTAACAAAAATCCATAAATTATTATAAAATCACCACGTGTAAAATCGGGAAACTGATTCATTTTCAGATTGGTAGGGAAATTGAAAGTATCATTCACATTAAAAGTTTTAAGATCTTGCTTTTTTTCTGTTCTACATTTATCTTTCTTTTCATTCTGCTTCATTGAAAAACCACACTGTGTATAACACTTGATTGCACTGTTGCTATCAGACCTGCGAACCGTAATCATAACTGTAGTACTAAAGTATCCTCTAGAAACGGTAAAGAATATTTCATATTGCACGTTTTTACTACCAGAAACTAATTTTATTTCAGACATCTTTTGCGGTTTCCAATAAAAGAACTTTGTTTCCATGTGAGCTGTAATGCTTTTATAAAATGCCTTTTCTACTGTAGAACATTCTGTCATTTGTATAGTAATTGAATCCAACGCGAAGGAAATTGACTTAGCTTGTACCCATCTCGAAAATGAATATCCTTTTTTGAATTCATATATTATGGAATCGTCTTCCTGACTTCGACATTCATTACCAATTCCTGAAACTTTTAGCTGCCATTGGATTCGAATTTCATCGATGCCTTCGTCTTCTGAATACCTGTTTAGAGAACACAGAAATCTGTACTTATGCTCTAATGAAGGATGGTGAATAGATAAAAACCATGAGGTTCCACCAAAATGTTCTGTGGTGAACAAGGGACTTCGAATTCTCTTCATACCTAATAAAGAACTTATTGTTACGTTTTTGAATTTCCATATGAATGTATGTTGATTTCTATTTCCACGAGTAGCACTCATTATTGGTCAGTAAAATATTACTGCTTAAAGTGATCAATTGTAGTAGGCAGACAATTTTCCCAGTTAATGATTACGTGAAAAAAACATGAACTTTATGAAAGGCCCTCTTGCGATAAAATTATCACTCTAAAAAGAAAACTCTGAAAAACAAATAATGTAATCATAGATAAATAAAACGCAAAGTATTTGTCATGATCAATAAAAACTATTGATAATACTGCCAAGAGCAATGTTTTCATTTTATATATAATATTCTAATCATTATATTAAAATTAAGATTAAACCTTGAAAATCCATATTTATTACGTAACACTTATAATAGTTTATATTACAAAACATGTTAATTGAAGATATGTCTGAAATTTTGTTATTAAATTTGCGAATACGTGTGCAAATATTTAATTTTGATAAACTAAAATATTATCTGTGTTATTGTGTAAAAAAAAAAAAAAAAAAAAAAAAACCCCTGTTTTTAATTTTAAGCAAAAATATTCCATAGATATTTCAATTCCAGAATTATCAATAATTTAATTTAAACTTAAACTCTTATATAGAGTCCATGAACACTTCAGGAAAAAGCATCGATGAAAATTCTTTCCATTTATGAAATACAACAATATATTGTTGTCGTCGGGGAGGTATTCAGAACGGATGGACTGAGTAGCCCGTTTTCGACAGAGGTTCTACGATTGAAAATTTTGTTAATTAGGAAGAGATCCTTCCTCATATGCATCTGTTTCGAGGCGCCATTGGAGCAGATTTCGGTTTTTGTATGACAATGCATGACAACACCAGGAGACTCCTGCTTTTAAAAAACTACTGGAAATACAACGTGACACTCAGAAGGATTGAACTCATTCAAATCCCACAGAAAATGTATGAGATGCTTCGAAGAGATGTTTTCTGGGTTGATTACATTATCGAGGGTACACCAAACAAATGAAACAGAAGCTGATTGACGAATGGGTACTCTTAATTCAATAACTGTTAGACAATCTGGTGCTAGATATAGAGAATCGGTGAGAAGCAATCACTGCCATAAAGAGTGGCCATATCCCATACTAAGGAGCATGTGCTTGTTGTTCTTTTTTTTAGAATCAATCATGTGTAACTTTAATATGAGCTCAATAAAGCCTTTTTTATTTGATTCCATACGGCATGGATTGTATTCAATTTTGCGTAATTGTTCTTTCGTCCTCTATTGTCTCTCATTTCTGAAAATAAATTATTCAGATAATTTCTTGTACAGTTATAGAAAAAAAAAAAAAAAAAACTATTGCCACAGAGGAGATTAATATGGAAGTGATATATTGAAGGTGTAAAGTTAGTGTTAGTCTTCCAAGTAATCTCCATTGCATCCGGTATCCAAGATTTTTAATAACGTGTTTCTGCATCTGTGCCATTTCCTTGCTATAAAAATTTGAAGTTTTGAATGTTAGAGCCTGTGAGTGTTTGGGGAAAACTTGCATCAATATCTTGAATCTACCAAATTGAAGTCTTGAAATCAATACCTTGTTCTATGGTCATTTACAGCACTCTTCCTTGACATATTCTGTGATTTGATACAGTTACTGATAAGCCTACTTAGAAATTATGAAACAACACCGAATCAAGTCCTAGGACACTTCCATTTATATCTATAACTATGTTACTTAAGATTAACGAAAGTGCTCATTTATATCATTTTTGAATGACTGGCATTCTTAAATTAAACAAGTTTTTGAAATACGTGATACACCAATTGGTAATTCAATCCCCATTTCATTTACTTCAAAGTAAAAGTGGCAAGAACTTTATTGGTTTCCTTGCGCATTAGTTTGTGTCAGAAGAAGCTAATTTGGGACTTTTAGGAAAACTCCGAAATATTAGAAAATCCTTTTTAGATCTGCTGAACAATCTTTATTTAACTGATTACTGTTTCTAAGAGTTTGACTAGTAGTATATGTAGGGTCTTCAGGACACTCAAAAAACGCTATATTTTATGCAAAAATAGACCTATTTTGCAAGTTTTATAGCTGTTTTTTGACGAAAAATTGTAAAAATAGAACATTTTCAATTTTTAACAATGAAACAAAAAAGTGTTTTTTCAATAAAAAGTGATGATTTTTCACTATAAAATGCAGTATTGTTAGCTTTTTTAAGCTGTTTTATGATAAAAAAATTAAGTTTTTTTATGTTTAAAATTTCAAAGAAAAGGGTTGAATTGTGAAGATAAAAGCCATTGAATACGTTTTTTTAAAAAGATAAAAAATTACTTTTTCAATCAATTTTTACCTAGATACCATAGCTTAATTCGTCTATAAACTTTGTTAAAATTTTCATCTGAAAGTTGTATTTTCATCATTACAGAGCAATCATTAACTTTTTGTAAATTTCTTATTATAAATTCAGGAGATAAATTCTGTTGGTATGTATAAATATTATTCCAATCTACATGATCTTCTAATTTTTCTATTGTTTCTTCTGACATTTTATATTGATATCTTGATACAAACGACATATTTAATTTGTTGACATTTTCGATTATAAAAGAATCACTGAGAAGTTGAAACTTTGACACATGAGACCAATTTATCTTATCACTGTATTCTTTTATGAATTTCTCAGATAATGTTTGATATCTTGAAATTGTATCCCAATGAACCAAATCTGCGTTTAGTATTAAAAATGCTTCAGAAAGAGGTTGATATGCACTAATATATTCCCAATCAACCTTATCTTTAAATTCCATTGTGAAAGGTTCAGATAATTTTTGATACTTTGAAATTAATTTCCAATATACAGTATCTTGAAAATTTCTAATTAAATCCTCAGTAAGAGGGTTTTTAGCTACTTCTATCCAATCAATTTGCGCCATTTATTTAGATTAAAAAAGACAATTCTTTTTATACATATATAGAGCTTTAAATTGTTTTGATTACCATCTGGTAAAACTTCTAATTTTAATTCATCTGGAGATTAGTTTTTCAATTGACATATTTTGATATCTAAATATTTTATAAATAGATTTCAAAGAAAATCTATTTTTTCTATAGGTAAGAAAGGTTTTAATTTACTTGATTGTCCATCACTACCAATTGATAATTTAATTTGGTCGTTTCTTTAACCATATGCAAAACATGTAACAGATTCAGAATCAGTTGTTAAAGGTCTAGTAAATATATAATCTTCTCCAATTTGTAACTGTATTAAAGGACTATGTGTAAGATATTCAGATTTTAAAAAAATTGTAATTTTCATATGCATATTAGTTGTTAGTTTTAAAATCTGGTTCTAATAGTTTAGAGCTTGTTAAATTAAATTCTACAGGTCTGAAACCTCCTGTATGATATGTTCCATATCTCTCTTTAATAGTAGCATAGAAATTTTGAGAATCGACGTATTCTTTTGTTGTGACGTCGTTATTTATCACAGGATTTGCAACATTTGTAAGTCTTACATTTTCAAAATTACACATACCATTTTTAATTAAAGAAGGTACGTATAATCCATCATTGTCTCGTACTAATATATTATCATTCTTTTTTATTATTAATGAGTGTTTTTCTGTCTACATAGTATTTATTACACACATTGTATTTATCAGTAGGAGTTGGGATATTAATTATTTTTTTGTTTTTAGCATCAAATACATTTTTATTTAAAACTAAAGCATTGTTTTCGAAGTAGCGTTTATTAGCAGCATTTTTTTCGTTTACAGGATCTTTTATATTTCCAATTATTTGATCTTTAGCATCAAAACCACCTTGAGTTGAATGTATTAAACTTTTCTGTTCTAATTCTTGTACAATTTTATTCACATAATTCATATTAGCTGTATCATGTAAATCTTTTGGATCTGACACATTTGAAATTCTTTTATGTTTTGCATTATAGTAATCAGAATCATAATTAATAAGAGAAGCATCTGATAAATTTATAACGTCTTGTTTAAAATGTTCATGAATTCTATCCACATATAAATTTGTAGCAGAATCAGTTAATTCTAAAGGTTCATTTACATTTCTTAAATTCTTTTTTTCTATATCGTAATTTTCATCGTTTATTAATTTAAATCCTACACCTGGAGGTCCTTCTTTTATTTCATCATCAAACAAAGGATAATAAGCTGTCATTTATTAATGTAATAAACTCATTATGCTTTCAATGTTTTAATCATCGTTATTTCCTCAGATTGCATATTCATAGATCATTTGTTTCTTTCTTTCAAAATGAAGTAGAAAAAGTAATTTTTGGTAGTATTATTTTTTGATCTCCAATTGAATTCAATCATTAAATTATTCAGGTTTGTATAATTTTCATGATTTTCTAGATTAAAACAAATTATAGGATATTTACTAAAATTTGAATAATCTATCATGCAACCTGTTTCTGCATTTATATTGTTCATTCCTGTTTCTAAAAGAGCTGTATATATTCGATTATAATGTTGTTTATTAAAATCCATGAAATAACTTACTGTTGGAATTTTTATGTTATTAATCATTAACCAGCATTCTGTCATATCTAAGTTATCAAACATCATGTTGTTTTGATTCATATTTTCATTTCTTTCATCGTATTGAGGAATGACGTATAAACTTAAAACTTCATCAGATGTAGCAGGAATATTATAAGATCCACTAGCATTTTTACTAAATAAATTCGATTTGATAATATTATAATAATCCCAATTTATTTCTATTGGAGTATCAGATAATTTTAATTGATTGAATTTTACAGCAGCTGAATCTTTAAATCTAACATATGGTAACCAGAGAGATAAGTCTTCAACAACTGCTTTGAAATCAGGATTTTGAATATCTGTATATAACATATTTTTACTATCGTTTCTTGGAATTTCTATTTTAATTTGAAATCCTGTAAGTACTTTTATATATATATATATATTCTCTATAAAAAAGCTAAATATATATTTCAAAGGTATCCATATTCTTACAGTTTGACTACCTTTAGTGAATTTCCATCCTTTTGCAAATCCATCATTATATTTTTCATTCATTTTAAAATTATTATAAAAATCAGTAATTTTAGTTGCATCCACCAAAGTTCCATTATATTTGAAATTATTTCTGCCAGCATATTCAGAAGTATCCATATAGAAAAACATATAAGTAGCTACAGATGTTGAATAATCAGGTGTGAAATTTATCAATCCTAATAATTGATTCATGATTGCTTTATAATTAATAGTAGATTCAATTTCAGTATTTCCTATTGTCAATCTGCTCGAATTAATTAAACCGCCACCATTTACAAAGTAACATTTTCATTATTTATATTGCTTCCATCACCTTGTACAATTTTAATTTCTTGCTGCAGATAGCCTTCAGAATATAATATATTAGCATTTGTATCATTTATGAAGAAATTATATGTGGCATTTTCATATGGATTGTTTTTATCTCTATTCTCCTGTTTAATTTCTCTATACTCAAAGCTTTCAATTTCGTTTTTATAATAATAACTGGTATCACTCAAATCATAAATTTTGTTCATTTATTTAGGATAAAAAATTTTCAATCCTGCACCATGTCTTTTCTTTTTTGATAAAATCTCATTTAATTTTTCTATTATGAAATCTTTAGATTTTTCTTTTATGATAGGTTTAGTTTCTTTTCCTAACCTATTAAATCAGAAAAGAAACCTCTTCCTTCTATTTTCTTACTCTTTCTGTACAATCTGTGTTTGTTCATTTATTTAGTTATAAATCTGTATTGTACCTCTTGCCTATTTAAACCAATTAGTTCATCTCGATGATTTGTAATTTTCATTCTAATTCTATGTATGGAATCAGATTTAACAGGAAAAAATATAGGTTTATCAAATTCTTTAGAATATAAACTTCCAGGAGGATTTGTAGTTGTAAATGAGTAAATCACATCAGATTGAAAGTGATTTATATAAGCACCATCTACTATATCACAATGAAAATAAATATTATCATTTCCATTAGCTATATCAGCTATATATTTACCTTCTTGTTCTGCATCTTCATATATTTTTGCTTCAAATCCTAAAATTTTGTACAATTCACTTTTGGATAAATCAATTTCATAATGTTCTTTTAATTTAATTGCAAATCTTTGTCTTTCTTCTATAATTCCAAATAATATTGGAGGATCATTTCCAAAGTATTTAACCATATAACGATTCAAACCTTTTATACTGTAATGACCATTTGGAATAGTAAAATCTATCCATTTCTTACCATCAAAATATGAAAATTTATTATTCTTCTCAGTAATATTATTCCATGAAATATACATAGAAAATGACTGAAGAGCTATTTCCTTAAAATTAAAAGGATTAGAATATTCAAATCTTCTGATTTACTAGCATTTTTAGAATCTAAAATGAGGTACTTCATTTATTTATAACTATTTTTCCATTGGAAATACTAGGTTCTTGAGTAAATGAATATAAAATATCAATAGGTGATTTACCTTTATTTCTTTCAGTTATGTATTTCATACAATATAAACAGCATTTTTCTGATGTAGGTTGTTGTAAAAAACTAGAATTATAACGAATTTCTTTTCCCGAAGTTTTCAAATAATTTGCTATATTTGTAGGAAGAAAATCATTTTTTAATTTTTATTTTTTCAAATTCATATTCTCCAAAGGGATCAAAATATTCCACAAAACCATATATTGGATCATTATAATAACAAACCCAGTGAGTTCCACTACCTGTAGATACATCTAAATTAATAATTCCATTTTCAAATTTTCTTATACTTTTAGGTTGCATATCTATAGTAAATGTACCTCTAAATCCTTTTTCGTTTTTCATATTTTTATCTATTATTTTGTTGGATTTTCCGAGGGAAGATAAACCCCCTTTCCACAACGTTTTTTTTTAATCCCAGATCCTGAAATTTTATCTAATAATGTTTTAGTACACCATCCTGCTGCACCACTATCAGCTCCAAGTCCTAAAGACGTTAGAATAGGAATCAAGAATAGTAAAAATCCTCCAGTCTTTTGTAATTGAGTTATATTAATTGTAATTCTTTTACCTTTTGCAATTTGATTGATTTGTGTATTGGTAAGATGTAAATCATAATTAGGAGTTTTACTTTTATCTATTTTCAATGAAACTTCTTCTCCTTTTTTATATCCAGATTTTAATTTTGAAATTTGATTATCACTCAAATAAACTTTCTTTGTTACATACATTTATTTAAAGTAAAAATTTTCTATAATATTCTTTTATAAAATCACTTGTTAATGTTCCTTATTTTAAAAGTTTATCTAATGTAACAACTATTTGATTATAAATTTTTTTAGACTTTGAACCCTTGCATATTTTACTTGTTAATTCATCTAATTTATTAATACCACTGCCTATATATTCATTTCCTGCTTTAAGAGTATTTAATGCTTTTATGTACATTTTAAACCATTCATATTATAATCGGTTATATTTATTTTATCTTGTATATTTCATTTTTTCTTCTCACTAGTCTCATAATTTCTGTTTTTAGTTAAATTTTCTTTAAGTCTTTTATAATCATCTCGTTTAGACTTTGCTATTTTAATTATTTCCTCTAACTCTTCATCTGTTTTATTTAAAAGCTCGGAAGGTAATTCTAATCCTTTCTTTTTTAAGTAAGTTAAAATCTAAATCTTTATTAAAATTCAACCTTATTATTCCTTTAGTTTTATCCATTAAATTTCCAGCATCTGAAAAATAATCTAATTCCAATTGCTTAGATGATTCATGTTGAGGTATAAAAGACATATTATCTGATAAATCTTTTATAGCATATTGAATACTTTCAAGATTTTGTTTTCTTGAAGTTTCCTGGTCTTGTAATTTTTCAATTACTGGTTTATGAAATTCTTTTAAGGATTTTTGAATACCTAAATCGGATTCAAGTTTAACTTCATTATTTTTTCTTTTTTCAGATTGTAATTTTATTAGTTCTAACTCGTTTCTAATCTGTTGTTTTAATTTTTTATTTCTTTCACGTTTAATAATATTCATTTATTTATCAGTAAATTATTTTTTACTCCTAGTAGATTATTTTTTACTACGAGTAGATTATTTTTTACTCCAAGTAGATTATTTTTTACTCCTAGTAGATTATTTTTTACTCTGAGTAGATATTTTAAAAATAAATAAATGATAAAAAAAAGATTATATGGAACCTGAAGAATTTACAGATGAAAATTAAAATCCTTCATTGCCAAAACATCCTTTTAGACTTTTACTTGTAGGCAGTTCAGGATCGGAAAAACTAATTTGCTTGTTAATTTAATATATGACTATTTGAAATTTGATGGTTTGTTTTTATGTGCCAAAGATATTTATGAACCAAAATATATTACACTGCAAGAAAATTTTACAGTGTTTAATGATATTGAAAGATCGTAAATTGTAAGAAACTAAAGAGAAAAGAATTATTGCTGGAATTGTTTAATAAATATAAAAAAGAACAAGTATTATTTTCTTCCGATTCCAAATAATTCATAAAAGTAGATGATTTAGATTCATGTATGAAAAATCTAGTAATTTTTGATAATTGTATAACTGAAAAAAATCAAAGCGATATAGCTGAATTGTTTATCAGAGGAAAAAAGAAAAATGCATCCATTATTTATCTGAGTCAATCATATTATTCTACTTCTATTAATATAAGAAAGAATTGTAATTATTTTATTTTATTTAGTTTACAACCTAGAGAAATCCAACAGATTATTAGAGAAATTGATGGAAATCTTACTAATCAAGAATTTAAAAAATTATACAAGAAAGCAATTCAAACACGTTTTGATTTCTTTATGTTGGATTAAGTAAATCTAAATATGAGATATCGAAGAAATTTTGAGCCTTTATAAATGGAAGAATATTTGGAAAAGGGAGTTTATATATATCGAAAGTCTTATCAACTGATGAATAAATTGAGTGTTTCCTTATCAGTCGGTAAATTTTTATTTAGTGCATTTGGTTTATCTGGATTCGTTTTTCTTCCCTTATCAGCATTGAGTATTACAGCAGGCATCATTGAAATAATTGATAAGTCTTTAAATATTTCTGCTAAGAAGACTGAATATAAACAAGCTTATAAGTTTTATAAACAGCTGTTAAATTTATTGAAATCAAACAATTTGACTGAACCAGAAGTATATATGAGAGAAGATGAATATATTCAAAACTTACAATATTTTCCTATAGAAAAATATATAAAGAAGACTCAAATGGTTATAAATATGTTGATAAATAATTTTATATCCAAATAAATGTGTAATAAAAAGAATTGCAAATGTAAGAAAGGAGGTGATGTTGTTGGTTTTCTACAAGATAAATTGAATCCTCCTGAAATGCATATACCAGGATACCAATATTGTGGACCTTTTACAAAATTAGATAAGCGATTAAAAAGAAGAGATCCTGGAATAAATAGAGTAAATAAACTTTGCAAACAACATGATATAGAATATAGTAAAACAAAGGATACAAAACAAAGACATATAGCAGATCAAAAATTTTTAGATGGTCTGGATGATATTGAAAATCCAACTAATGGGTTTTATCCATTAGGAGAAAGGCGAGCAAGAGCTGTAATTAAGCCAATCGTTAAAGCAAAAAAGACATTTGGAATGGGTTCGCTCATTTTTTGTTTAAAATGTAAAACTCATACAGATAGTAAAGACGTTATAACTACTACATCTAAAAATGGAAAACCTATGATGAAAGGAATTTGTGTCAATTGTAATTCAAAGAAAAGTGTTATTTAAAAAAAAACAAATAACACCATCTTAAAAGATGTATATTATGATCCTTTAAAAGGTTATTGTAGTATCAATGAATTAAAAAGAAAAACAAAATCTACTCAAAAAGATATTACTGATTTTCTTCATATTCAAGATATGTATACTAGATATAAACCTATTATTCGTAAATTTAAAAGACGTAGGATTTATGTTTCAAACATTGATGATCAATGGCAAGCAGATTTATTATTTATAAAACCTTTTATTAAATATAATGATGGTATCAATCACATATTAACTGTTATAGATATATTTAGTAAATATGCATGGGCTGTTCCAATTAAAAGAAAAACAGGTGAAGAAGTAACAAATGCTTTTAAAAATATATTCAAAGAGAGAAGACCATCAAATATACAAACTGATTATGGTTTGGAATTCTTATCTTCTTTAACACAAAAAATATTTTCAGAAAATAATATTCAATGGTTTGGTACTAATAATGCAGAAATTAAATGCTCAGTAGTTGAACGATTCAATAGAACTTTAAATGTAAAAATAAGAAAATATTTAGCAGCTAATAATACAAGGAGATATATAGATGTATTAGACAAATTAGTTTACAATTATAATAACTCTTATCATAGATCTATTAAAATGACACCAACAGAAGCAAGTAAAAAAGAAAATGAAAATATTGAATATAATAATTTGTATGTTAAAAAAATATCAGAAAGCGAAAATTTAAAGAAGGTGATAAAGTAAGAATTTCAAAATATAAAGAAACTTTTACAAGAAGTTATCATCCTACATTTACAGATGAAATTTTTATAATATCTGAAGTGTTAAAAACAGATCCAATTACTTATATAATAAGAGATTTAAACAACGAAGAAATTAAAGGTACTTATTATGAAAATGAATTAGTTAAATATGATAAAAAAGATAATATATATAAAATTGAAAAAATAATAAAAAAGAAAGGAAACAAGTTATTTGTAAAGTCGTTAAATTATCCAAAAGAATATAATAGTTGGATAAATAAAAAAGATTTAATTCAAAATTAAGAGGTAGGTAAATCACTACCTCTTTAAAAAATGATAATTTTGGGTAGGGAGAATTCTCACCCCCAAGAATTGTTATTAAAAGATAATAAATCACTCTAATTTAGTAATCAATTTTTCGACATATAACGCCATGTTTTTCTATGGCTGGAATTCCAGTCGTAGAAATATTTGCGATTAAATGCTCTGAATGTTTATTTTGTTAAAATTAATAATAATAATTTTTGTTAAAATTTTTATCTAATTCATATCTTTTACCTCTTATTTCATATATTATTTTATTTCTGACAACCAACCAAATTCGGGATGTTGTGAAATCACTTAAAAATACAAATAAAAAATCATTCTAATTTCGGAATTAGTTCTTCTACATCATTTATAAATTTTTCTAAATTTTGTTCCTTAAATTTTAAATGATTAAAGTATGTATCTTTATATCTTATATTCTCTTTCATTCTATTATATAAATTAATAGAATTAGGATTATAAGGTATTTCATGAGCTATAGATGATTGAGGATATTTCTTTTTCAAATTCTTAAGTGTAGTATTGTAAATAGCTTTTTGACATCTTATTACATAATATGGATATTTAGAATCTTTTGTATTTTTTTGCATAATAATTAACATATTTAATCTTCTAGGCTGTGTAGTTTTAGGAGCTATATCATCTTTATATTTTTCATTTTTAGTTTTTAAATCACTCATATTAATATTCACTTCATTTAATTTATTTTGTAGTTTATTAATATCATTTTTATATTTTTCATTGAATTCATTAATATAATAATTTTAATAACTAAATATACTTTATCATAAAAATCTTTAGAAATCCATAAAGATATACTTAAAACAAATTCTTCTGGAACGTATGTACCAGATATAATTTTATTGTATTTTTCATCTTTATTTCCTTTTTTTACTATAATAATCTATTAACTCTTTCGATTGTTTATTTCCAAACCACTTTTTAAACCTCTTACCACCAGATTTACATAATTTAGTAGCATTAAAATATCCAGTTTCTTTATCTATTATCAATTTAAAATCTCCAAACAAACCATACCAATAATTATCTTTGATTTGCTCGTAACAAATATCTTTTAAAGAATTCATGTCTAATTTATTCATAACCATTTTTATAAATACTTTTCAAATTGAAAAAAACAAGTTAATTATAAAATTTTATCAGAATTCTCATCAACCGAATTTGGTTGCTCTAGAATTTTAATTAATGCTTGGTACATCTTTACTTCCTTTTTTAATATCTAAAAAGTGATGGACGGAATTCCGGCTATCACTTTTTTACTATACTAATTCTTTAGATATTTTCAAATCACTTAAAATAATGATTTTTATGGCGCCCCGAATTCGGATGCTACAATTTTGAACCGCTATAAAAATGCATTATTTCGTTAGATTTTTTAAATCATCACATACATAAGTTCATGAAATAATTTTATTGTATTTTTATCTTTATTTCCTTAAAAAGTGGTTGGCCCGAATTCGGGCCAAGCAAATTTCGTGATTTACCTTCAGATTTACATAACTTGGTAGCATTAAAATATCCAGTTTCTTTATCTATTATCAATATAAAATATCCAAATAATTCATATCAATAATTATCAATAATTTGTTCCTAAAAGGGAAGGACGTTTTGTACCCCCCCCCCCTTCAAAATTTATTATTTTACATTTTTTATATTAATTTTCTAAGAGAACACTATTTTATATTTAATTAAATATGATTGAAAAAAATATTATAAAAGTATTACTATTGAATATCAATCTATTTACATTTAGAATAGAATTAGAATAGGATAATTTAAGACATAAAAATACTCATACAGTAGTATTTTTTGGAAGGCCAGATTTTAAATTAGATAGTTATGATAATATGAGAAAAATGGAATTGCATATAAAGAGAATATTAAAATTACATTATGTTAAGCAATTAATTATAAAGATATATTTGAAGACAATTGTGATTTGTTAGATGTTTGGGTTTATAGATTAAGAGAATCATTGCGTATTAAAAAAATTATAAGAAAAAGATTTATATATCTTTATATATTAATAAGCAAAATTTATTCTTTTAAATAATATAAAAACTCCATTTATCACAATATATTATTTAAAAGAATAAATTACGCTTACCTCTTATTTTTGTAATCCATTTGGAAAGAAAAAAGTCAATTGAATGTTAGCAACTTTGAAGCTCTCAATTATGCAACTAATGCTGATAAAAAGTAAGCAACCTTTACACCCTTTTATCTTATTTCTAGAACATTCGAATGGAATGGACGGAACGGGCTGGTAGGTACGGGTAGACGGAAAAAATAATTTTTAGGAACCCAAACTTTTTTCAAGAACCATTTCACGATTTGTTCACTTGCTTACATAAAAGAATCACTTCATTTGAGATAGCACTGTATTGTGCTACCATCTATATTTTAAAATTAGAAAATATATAAATGGATGATTTTATTCAAGCTGAAAAAATATATAATTCTAGTGAAGAAGAAAATAATATTTCTATACCAAATCAATATTTAAAAGTTTTTAAAAATATTCAAAAGAAATATATTACTTATGATAGTTCAGAAGATGAAAGTTATTGTAATGTAAATATTCAATCATTTTTAAAACAGAGATATGCAAGCAGAATAAACTTTTTTAAACAACTGAAAAGAAAACATAATTTAAATTTTACAACGCAAGCAGATGAAATGTTTTACAAATTTTTAGATTTTAATTATTACAAAAAAACTATAAAATATCTGCATATCATGATAAAGATTTGTGAATATTTTAGAATTGAAAATAATTTAAAAGTTAAGGAAAATAAATATGTATCTGAATGGAACGACTTTTTAGAATTTTTAAAAGATTAGAAATTTAAGGAGAACTTTTTATTTTATAGGACGCCATGAAACACAGCCTCTAAAATATTGATGTAAAAAACAAAATTCATTAAAGGTAACTGAAACGGTTACCTCTTTAAATTTACAACCCAATACATATTTTAAAGACTTCTTACATTTAATACTTCAAATTGGCACTATCTATGCACTACTATATCTGGACGCCCTGAAACGGCGCCACTTAAAAATTATTCAAAACATAATTTATATAAAGTATTTCTATTTAAAAAAATAAACCATTATAAATGGAAATGATTTGTAGAGATTGTAAGATAAAAAAAGAATGAAGAAGAATTTTATATGCATATAAAGAAAAGGATATTGCGTTGCATACAATGTACCAAAGATATTTATTCTCAATCTGAGCGTTGTATTTGTGGCAGGTACTACACCCTTTGGCATCGTGCGAGACATGAGAAGAGCAAAATACACAAAAAATTATTAGCAGATATGATTGCTGTTAATGAAATATTAAAATCTTTTAAAACATTTTATCTTTTTTTAAAATTCCTTTATAAAAATACTTTCTAATAAATATAAAATAAAAAATTCTATTTTTGAAATCCCTTTTTAAAAATACTTTCTAATAAATAGAAATAAAAAATTCCTTGTTTTTTATTCCAATACAAGTATGGCTTTTGTTCAGATTGAGAATGCTTTGAGTACTTTGAGTATTCAAAAATTGAAAAATGTTATAAAAGATTTAAAAATAAAAAGCAAAAGTAAATCTAAGAATGATATTATTAAATCTATAATATCATATATTAGAAAAACTGGAAATTATAAACAAGTATTAACAGAAATATTAGATTTAGATAATTCTGATTATTTAGATCGTAAAAAGAAAGTATTTATTAAATATCCAAAGAGAAGAGAAAATATTAAAAAGTTATTTGATTCATATAATTTAAAATTTTATAAAGATACTAAAGATTTTGAACTTGTAAAAAGTAAAAAAATTAAAAAAGAAGTAAAACTAAATAAGTTATTTAAACCTGATTATGAAATTATTAAATCTAGAGGTGAATATATTAAAAAATATAAAATATATAGAAAACAATATAAAGTTGAAGGATCTAAAATTTTATCTGAAAGTTATTATGATATTTTAAGAAAAATATTTAAAAAAGCTATTGGAAATATAAATGGTAAAGTTGATATAATTGTATATAATCCTAAATTAAGTGTTCCTTTTCATCCTGAAATGATGAATATTAAAGATGCTTATGACGTATATTTAGAAACTTTAAATAATAAAATTGAATATAAAGAATTAAATATAACTGAATGCATTTTTGATTCTAATGTAATTGAATTACCTCAAGGAGGTAGATATTTAAAATTATATTCTGAAACGGATCCAGTTAAAAAGAAAAGCATTTTACAAATTAAAATTAATGATAATTTATGTTTAGCTAGATCAATAGTAGTAGCTTTAGCTATTCAAAATCCTAAATTATTAAGTGAGAAATTAGATGTTAAAAACTTAACAAATAACGAAATTCAGTATATTAAAAAAGGTCGTATATTACAGAAAAATCTAGCTACAAAATTACATAGTTTATGTAATATACCATTAAAAGTTTGTCACCTGGAAGAGGTTAAAATATTTGAAAATTTTTTAGGCATTTAAATCAATGTAATATGTAGAGAGAATGGAAATCAGATTATATATAGTGGTAAATATATACGAAAATGTACATGTATTTTCATTTATAAAGATAGGAATCATTTTAATGTAATTACATCAATGACAGGATTTTTAGGTAAAGATGATTATTGTAAAATTGGATATAAGAAAGCAATAAACATAAATGCCCTTTAAAATGTTTTGTTAAAGAATCTGATTGTAAGGGAGATGTAAGCATTGCAATGGAAAATTTAAAGGAAAAAATTGTTTTGATAACAAATAAATAAAAAAGGTTTGAGTGTTTGTAAGATAATTGCAAAATGTTTAAAATGTAAGCGTATATTAAAAACATACGAAAGAAAATTAAAGGATCACAAATGTGATGAATACGAATGTAAAAATTGTTGGAAATGGGTTAACAAAGATCACAAATGTTTTAAGAAAGATTGTAAAGGAGGTGTGTGTAAAGATAATTGTTTTAAAAATATAAAAAATAAAAAGGATTGGTGTGTCCAATTAAACATGATTATACTGAAAAATATTTATTTTTTGAATTTGAAACAACTCAAGATTCAGGAGTTCATAAAGTTAATTTAATTATATGCCATGATTTTAAAGGTAATGAAAAAATATTCAATAACGAAAATGATTTTTGTGAATGGTTGTTTAATTATTATCATTATGGATATACAGTTATAGCTCATTATAGAAAAGGATTTGATTTTCAATTTTTAGCTAAATATTGCTTTAAAAATCATATCAAAGTATACACAATTTATCAAGGCAATAAACTTAATTTTATGAATGCTTAAGATTATAAAATAAAATTTGTAGATTCAATTAATTTAACAATGTGTGCGCTTAAAAAATTTCCTAAAACTTTTGGATTAACTGAATTAGCAAAAGGATATTTTCCTCATCTATTTAACACTGAAAATAATCAAAATTATGTAGGTAAATATTCTGAAAAATATTACTATGAATATGATAATATGATTAAAGAAGAAAGAAAAAAAATTAATAAATGGTATGATTCAGTAAAACATGAAACATTTGATTTTAAAAAAGAATTCATTAAATATTGTAGATCTGGTGTAGATATTTTGAGAAAAGGATGTTTAGAATTAAGAAGATTATTCTTAGAAATTATGAATGTTGATCCTTTTAAATATGTAACTTTAGCTGGTCAATACAGTAAAAAATCAATTGCTTGGTTAGATTATATATCTCAAAAAGAAAATATTAATATACAACATGCTTTACATGGTAAAGAGAAAAAAATAAAATTAGGTAAAAAATATTACAAGGTTGATGGATTTTATGATAATACAGTATTCCAATTTCATGGATGCTTTTGCCATGGATGTCCTAAATGCTTCTCAAAAACACAAATAAATACTGTGAATCAAATACTTATGAATGATTTATATAAAAGAACTAAAAAGATAAACAAAAAGATAATTAAAGCAGGATATGAATTAGTTAATATTTGGGAATGCGATTTTGATAATAATAAGGATATAAAGAAATATATGAAAAAGAAATGGAAAAGAGATTTCATTGAAACTTAAAATCCAAGAGATGCTTTTTATGGAGGAAGATGTGAACCAACTAAATTAAAATATGAAATGAAAGATAATTTGAAAGGCAGATATATAGTTGTATGTTCATTATATCCAACTGTTAATTACTTTGATTATTATCCTATTGGGCATCCTCAAAAGAAATTTAATCCTAAAAAGTATGATGAAAAATGGTATGGATTAATAAAATGTAAAGTGCTTCCACCTAGGAAATTATATTATCCTGTATTACCATATAAAGCAGAAAAATTAATATTTTCCTTGCGTAAAAGATGTTCAGAAACAATAAAATGTAATCATTTGAAAACACTTTTAGAAAAGAGAAAATGCGAAATCTGTTACGAGATAAGGAATTCTGAATGTGTACACAGTATGAAGAAAAGATGTATAATTGGAACTTGGACAACTGATGAGATAAAACTAGCTATCGAAAAAGGATATAAAATAAAGAATATTTATGAAGAGTGGCATTTTAAAAATAAGACCAAAAAATTATTTAAAGAGTATGTTGAAACATTTTTAAAAATAAAATTAGAAACCTGTGATAAATGGAAAAACAATTTTAAAAGTGAAAAAGAATACAGACAAGTAGTTAAAGAAAAATTAGGTATAAAATTAGATAAAATTGAAGAAAATCCAGGTATGAGATTTATAGCTAAAATAGGCTTAAATTCCTTATGGGGCAAGTTCGGTCAAAGGCTAAATGTTCAACAAACTAAATATGTAATGGAAATTGAAGAATTTTATCAAATCATTTTAGATGATACAATTAAAGATTTAAATATGAATTTTATGAATAGCGACTGTGTTGAAATGAGTTATAAAATGAAAGATCAATATGTTAAAAACAATTTCAATACCAATGTATATATAGCAGCATTTACAACGAGTTCAGATAGAATTAGATTATATAAAATGCTCGATAAATTAGGAGATAAAGTACTTTATTATGATACAGACAGTATTGTATATATAGACAATGGAACTAATAAAATTGAAACTGGATGTATGTTAGGAGAATGGACTGATGAATTGGGAAATGATAAATACATAGAATCTTGGATAGCTGGAGCAAGTAAAGATTATGGATATAAATTAAATAATGGTGATATATGTGATAAAGTTAAAGGATTTAAAATGTCTTATCAAAGTGAAACGATATTAGATTTTGATAATAGAATGAAAATAATAACTGGTGAAACAGATTATTTAGATGTAGAAATCAACCAATTTAAAATCGAAAAAGTTAGAAATATTTCAAGTATAAAAACAAATAAAAGATATACATTTGGATTTGATAAACGTAGAATCTTGGATGATTATGACACTGTACCTTTTGGATATTAATATCTTTTTGTATCATAAATATTTTATATCTTCAATATTTTATATCTTCAGTATTTTATATTAATACTTTTTATTTTTTATATCTTTCATATTTTATATCCTTTTAAAATTATTTATAAAAATGCATTTAAAATAAAATGACTGATATATCATTGATATTCAATATTCAAGGATTTATTCTTCCAGATAAAATAATTGTCAGAGAAATTAGTTGGATGCATTTAACAGAACCAATTGCTGAAACAATTCAAGTATTTACACCCAATTGTGAATTAGCAGAACAAGAAATGAATATCGTTCGTAAATGCACTCATGAAATTCACGGTCTTAGATTTAAAAGATGTCCAGATGATAAAAGTCTATGGATTAGTAATGAAAATGTTAAAAATTATATTCTATATTTGCATGATGAATATGGTGGTAGATTTGCTTATAAAGGAGGAACAATTGAGAAAAAAATATTTAAAGAATTAAATATATCAGCTATTGATCTTGATATACCTAAATGTCCTAGAATGTTAGGTCCGATGTTTTCTTTGTATAAATGTTGTCAGTATAAGAAAACCCTTCAAAAAAACGCAATGCTATAAATAGAAGAAATAAAGAACTTAGATATCAGTGAAGAAATAATTGAATTTTCAAAATTGATTAGCGATTTAATTGAAATCAATAAACAACATGACAGATTGGGAGTTGATGATTTAATAATGAAATATATTGATCAAATAAAAGAATTAATTTTAAAAGTTGAAAATAAGGATATTAGAGAAAAAGCACTTGAACTAGTAGATGAAACATCTTATTACATTATAAATAAATATCTTCAGAAAATATTTTTGAAAACGTAAAACCATTTAATAAAATGAAATATCATAAATGGAAGAATTCAACAACATCAAAAAGAATATATATCCTGAAACTTTAAATTGAGAGATTTAGAAGTTGGAAAATACAATTGATATCTTCGAAAAAAATCAAAACAAAATTTGGATCTTCATTAATTGCAAAACTAGAAGTAAACGATAATGAAAAAGATTTTTACTTAAGTTCTTGTCATGGTGATTTATCAGAAAAAGCAATTAAGAAAATAAATAAAAATAATTATCTATTCAATTACAAAGGTAAAATAAATGATTAATATTATGATTACGAGTTGGAAGAAGTGTAAATCTTTTATCCTTTTAAAAAAACGTATTCAATGGCTTTTATCTTCACAATTCAACCCTTTTCTTTGAAATTTTAAACATAAAAAAACTTAATTTTTTATCATGAAACAGCTTAAAAAAGCTAACAACACTGCATTTTATAGTGAAAAATCATCACTTTTTATTGAAAAAACACTTTTTTGTTTAATTGTTGAAAATTGAAAATGTTCTATTTTTACAATTTTTCGTCAAAAAACA
This sequence comes from Latrodectus geometricus, assembly GCA_026290005.1. Taxonomy (NCBI): domain Eukaryota; kingdom Metazoa; phylum Arthropoda; class Arachnida; order Araneae; family Theridiidae; genus Latrodectus; species Latrodectus geometricus. Next base: position 287,879 of record JAPDSC010085342.1, on the reverse strand, counting down.
GCTATAAAACTTGCAAAATAGGTCTTATTTTGCATAAAATATAGCGTTTTTTGTGTGTCCGGAAGATCTTACATATACTACTGTGACTCTTATTTTTATGTTTTTATTGAATAAAGGCTAAAAATAAATGTAATTCCCAAACATAATTTACACCCCAAAATTCTATTTGCTCCAAAACAAAATTCTCACGAAATTCTTCAACAGCTGTAGTTGGATGATATCGTGTGTTATCATTCATCAGAATGAAATTATTGCCAACTGAAGTGACATATAAGGGGACATATAGATCAAGGATCTCATCCCAATGTCTCACACCAGTCACAGTTCAACCCTGAAACACATACAGTTGAATGTGATCTCGGCCCAAGCCATTAATCCACTGTAACTGTGTCTTTCCACGGTATTGGGTTGGTGGTATCTGGTACTTTCTAACCCTTCCAGATCAGAATACTTCCTGAATCTTTCTCCTGTGTGGATCTGGATTCATCTGTAAAAAGTACAGAAGCCCTTTGCTGGTTAGTCTAGGAAACACCTTCTCTTGCCCAAGATAAGCGGGCCCTTCTCTGTCTTCTGGTGAAGAGGGGGAGGGATCACAAAACTGACCGCCTTGCATAGAGACCTGCATGGTGAAGAAGCCTTCACACTGTGCTATTCTTTTCCTTGATGGCACAGAGTGGTCCGAAACAAGCTGCGGTTCAGGAATGCTTCTCTTCCATCTAGCCGAAAGATCTATTAAATTGTCTTCTACGGGTGTTTTAGTTCGTGGTTGACTTTAATACGTCTTCTGAATACAGAGGCTTTGGTTTGATATTTCCAGAGACGGTGGACCACACTGCGAGACGCATTAAAGTCCTATATGGCATGCCGCAGTGACTTCCCCATTTCCATCCATCGGAAAGTTTTAATTTTCAAACGAATATTTGATTCTGTGATTGGAAACAGCATTTTCCAATTTCTAGCTTCTCTCAGAGATTTAAAAAAATCGCAAGATATTATTTTCGTTAATAAAATCAAGAATCCATATAATAACTAGAACGGATATAGACCGTTTCGAAAATATCGTATTCCTCTCCGCTCCTTGAAATTAATATTTTAAAAATGCGTTGCTGTTAAAAATGGGAATAATACTTATTCAGGCATGATCATAGCTTATGTTAATTACATGAACATTCTACAACACACTCCTGTAAAAGAAAATTCAATTAATACCGACAACTGTTGACCAAAAACGTTAACTCAAATATCGCCAAATTGGAGCCAAATCATTATAGTGTTTTCTCGGTGTATATTCAATGAAAATAGAAACAAAAAATTGAACATATGACTACAAAAAGATTTAGCATGACTTATTTATTAATATAACAGAAAAAAATATTTTTAATTTATTTTTTCAACTAACTAATGATATGTAAATGAAAAATCTAAAATAATTAATATTGAAAGAATAGCATTAAATTCCACTTGATAGTGGTTAATTTCTTTCGTTAATGTTCATTAAATCTGATTGCAATTAAACAGTAATAATGGAACATCCGAACCATTTTAAAAATGAGAAGTATGTGGGCATGCGCGCAGAACTATTCTACAACTATAAATCTTCTCGTACGAATGATATTCTGTGAATCATGTTAATTTTAAAATTCATAGGGTAAAGTAACAGAGTGGAGACTTCGTATGTGCTCATAAATTTCCAGAACAAGCTACAGTATTTATTTGTGACGTTACAAGTGGTTAAACCTACTTTTAAAATATATTGAAAAAATTTTAATATGTTATTTAGTTTCATTTTATTGTTTAGTATTCTTTGTAAGTGAATGTGTTGTTGTCTCTCTCTCTCTCTCTATATATATATATATTATTTGTGTTAGGCATGTAGTATCAATACTTTTTTTTACGATTATGACACTTGTATGACACCAAATAATATTTCTGATGTTTCTTATGATCAAAATATTGTAAAACAGATTTGAGTCTTGCCGATGCTATGAATATATGAATATTTTTTAAGGCAGTGAATTGAAAATATATTCAAATTTCTTTCTATAATAGTTTATAATGTTTATTTGATATAAACATTGAAGAAAATATTGTAAAAATTACTAATTTAACTTTAAATATAAAAGAATATTCACACAATGTTTCGAGTTTCTTCTTAAATCCATTACATAGGAAATATTTTAAGGATATAATATTTTAAAAGAGATTTTAAAATACCAGCTACATTTATATTTATGTAATACTTTTAAATGTGTCTAACAAATTTGATAACCATCTTATAAAATATAAAATGATGCATTTGCTCGCATATTATAAAAGAATGAAAGATTATAAAATTTAATTTCTTGAAATCAGTAGGACTAAAAATATTGTTTATAAGGTAACAAGACGATAATTACCATGAAAATTAATAAATACATAGATTATTAAATTTTCATTTAAAATATTTTGATACTTTTTGATTTGGAACACAAACTGATCAAATTATTACATACTCAGCAAAAACTGCAGGTAAAATCTGGTTTCTGGCCGGTTTTTCTGTTGCTCAAGATTTGACGCTCATGGTTCTTTGACAGCTCGGCATTTACGAATTCTGTTGAGTGCTGGCCAAAATAAACCTTGCCGGAGATGAACGAAAAAATTCTGGACATTTGTGTCCCTGATGTTGTTGATATCTAGCAAAATTGAGACAATTAGTTTTTATTTCTATTTTTAATTTCATTGGCAAAAATTATTTTGCTATAAAAACAGTTTTTTACTGTCATTTTAATAATTTTTCAAATAACTTCGTAATTTTTAACCCTAAAAACAATTCTTCAGGAAAAAATAAATTTTCACTGTTTGTTTTGTGTACTGTTTGCCAGTGTGACGTCAAAAACTGAAAAGCCTTAATGTCATCCTTTAGTGTTAAATGACAAAGAATTCAATGTTGCCAACGTGAGCCAAAAGAAACAAGTACGGATTTATTGTTGTTTTTATCTATTAGAAGCGTTATTTAATCAAGAATGATATATGTATATTTTTTTAATATAATTTTATTTTTTGCTTGCAAAACGTTTTTAGCAATTAATCACATGCTAACCTGATAATGACATTCGAAACATTTTAGTCATTTTATATTTTAGGATAGTTTCAATACCATGTTAGGAGTAAAATATATATTGAGCATACAAACTTTTTTTAATTCCATTTATGTGCTATAGTTAAACAATTAATATAATCAGAAATTGAACTTTACCAGGCTCAGTTTTTTTCATTACAATTTGGTTGTTACAAGTCTTAAACCTACATTTCAAATTTTTTGTTTGTTATGGAGCAAGTTTCTATAGTAATATTCTAAAAACATTCAATTTTAAACAAGTTAAATATTTATTTTCATTAAAATTCATATAGGATCTTTTAACATTTATATAGGATTATAAAATTGTGTGTGAATTCCATCCTTTTGTTTTTAAAATGTTTTCTTATTTGCAATCATTTTTAAGTCAGTAGCATTGTTCAACTGAAATAAGCAATTTATGCATATTTTGCCTTATTCAAGTGCATCGTTTTGAAATCTTGAACTCATAATTTGCATTAACTCCTGAAACATGTTTCCGTTCTAAGTAATGAACATTTTAAAATATTTGATGCATTTATAACATGTTATTTATGTATTAACCTGAGAACCATTAAAATCAATTTGAATTTCTCGACGAAATATTTATGTCTTTATAAAATCAAAAATTGAATAAACTTGAAAATATAATACTAAATTGTTAATTTTTGTATTATACATATTTTGTAATTACTGTAAAAATATGACACATTAATTATCACTAAATTATAATAATATAAAATTTATTTAAATTAATCTATGCTTGTGAAGAAGTAATACAAGTATGAAAGCATGTGAAAGAACTTTCATATGTAACAATAATTTATTATTTAAAGTACTTGTGTAATAAGTTGACTATTTCCATGAAAAGAACATGTGGTCAATTGTTGCAGCGTAGTGGTTAGTCTCGTTAAATATTTTATCAGATTTTACGCGTTTTTTTCCCCCTCCAAATTTTAGTTGATATGCAAGTTTTAAATTTATGATTGGAAAATTGGAACATGAATTCACAATAAAGTTTTCATCAATTTGTTTCAAGGAAAATTACAAGGTAACTACTGTGTTTTTCCCTTCACTTTTGTGGGAAAAAATAATGATCAAAATTTAAAATTATTTGCTTCAAATGTATGACGATAAATGGTTGATAAAATAATTAATCTTATATACATTTTAAGCAAACTATTTTCTGTTTCTTTGTAATACAAAGTTAGACAACTACGATGACAATATTGTGATACACCTAAGTCTGTTTTTACACGGTAGATTGGTTCCAGAAGAAGCCGTGTAAAAAAAAAAAACGTGTAAAAAAAGACATTGATCTTATACAAAAATGGGTGATTTGTTCCTAATCTCTAAAACCTATTAAAATTAGTGAAAAACAAGAATTTTTAAGAACAAGAATTCATGTTTATTTTATTAAATCAAATATATAATGCTTATTTTCACAAGCATAGTAATTAATGATAAAAAAGATATGCACTCTAATCTTAAAAGTAATATAAATTAAATGTATGGCAAGTTCAGGAACTAAAAAACTATGTTGTGAAGGAAAAGAATAGGTTATTCAATTTTTAAGGTAAAAAATAAAATAAAATAGAATAAGTGATAATCATAAATACAACAACATAAATTTAATTGCTGTCGTCATCAGTTATTCGTAAATAACTGAATAAATACAAAATATTTTTTGGCTTACCTTTTATCTTAATGCGTTAAAATTAAATTTAATGGAAAATCAAATTTGCCTGCAAAAAATTTCTTTACCAAACACGTCTTATTGCATTGACAGTTCACAAAATATTAACACGTTTCAATTAGGGATGGGAAGAAATACTTGTAATCAGTATTTTGTAATCGATATTTTAATGTAACAACCTGTAATCAGTACTTTTTTTCCCAAATACTTGTTACTTCCTGTTGCAAAGTTGATGCGAGTTCAGATATGTTTCAAGTACGTGCCGAGCGAGTCGTACGTGCTTACTACAAAGTAACAAGCAGGTACTGATTACTTTGTACTCGCTTGTTCCAAAGTAATAAGGAACAACCACGTACTGATTACTTTGTACTCGCTTGTTCCAAAGTAATCAGGAACAACCACGTACTGGCTTGTTCCAAAGTAATAAGGTACAATCGCGTACTTGCTTGTTACAAAGTAATAGTACAACCGCGTACTTGCTTGTTCCAAAGTAATAAGGAACAAGCGCGTACTCGCTTGTTCCAAAATATTCAGTGTAATTACAGTCGCTTTCTCTAGAAGGGAGGATGGATAGGAGAAGGGAAATTACAGCTGGTTTAACTGGAAAATAGATGAGGGATTTTTTGAAATTGGAAGAGATCGCATGAGTAGGAGAGGGGAGCGTAATGAATAAAATAATTCGTTTTAATATTTTTATTAATAATTTATATAGTTATTAATAATAAAAATTACATTATTTATATAAACTATAATTTATTAAAATAAAATTTTAAATTTTTATGATAAAAAATAATTTAATAAATTTCAATAAAAAAAATCAAGTTGCGAGAAATAAAAATAATAGATGCGCTTGAATGAAATAAGCATTTCGTTCATTCCTTTTGATTAATGAAATAAATGAGTTGGGAAAGTTAGTAATCGTGGTGCATTTATTTAGTGATTATCAATTTTTGTCAAATATATCACGTTTTTATTATTTATTATTATTTTAAGATTTTAATTTCTTTATTTTTAATTAAATTTTTAAAATGTGGTTTTTGTATCCAAAATTCATATAATAACTTGAAAAAAAAATGAATGGGATTTTTTAACTATATTTCAGTTTTAAAGATAATTTTTATAATATATTTTACATTAATAATATAGCTTCAGTTTTTTACATTAACAAATAATTTATTAACAAACAAATAAATAATTAATTAATATTTTTAATTAACTTCAATTGAATTCATTATGAAGTTTTATTTGAATTTCAATTAAAAATTAATTAATTTTATAAAATTAATTTTTGATTTCAATGTTTGTATTAAAAAAATCTAATTTTAAATTGAAAAAAAAATTTTTTTTTTTTTGATCATTTGAATATGTACGAAAATGTTTTTATACTAAGGTATAATAAGTATATTAATAAATATCAATCATTATACTCCAAATACTGCTTAAAATATTTTGATATCACAAACAAAACGCTGCATAGACTTATTGATATTTCCTGAATTTTATAATTTCAAACTACATCGAATTTTAAAATTATATAATTATTATTTTTAATTAAGAATGTAAATTTATTATTTTTAATTAAGAATTGTGAAAGTTTCAATTTAAATCCTGGAGTTAATTTGATAAAAAAAAAGAATACATTTTGTATTGAAATTTATTTGTCACAAATTTCTGGACAAAATATAATATAATTCTATTTAAATAAATGAAATTTCTTACAAACTATGATTTTAATAAAAATTTAAAACAATGAAAAAATATTTGAAATTTTTATAACCTAATTAGATAATAAAAGAAAATTTGAATTAACATGTATGATTCTTTTTCTATAATATAATTACATTACATAATTTAAAAAATTATAAGCATGAGAGTATTGGCTAAATGCGACAATTTTGCTTGAAAATGTTACCGTGATATATATCATAAAAATATATGACGTAAATTCAGCAATCACTTTGGTGGTATTAAAAATAAAAAATGTAAATATGTATATATAATATAATTTAAATATTTGAAAAACCACCAGCTGTTTGAATGAGCCCCTAATAAATCAAATTTCCAGATATGCTTTGTTCATAACACTAAGTATTTGAAATATTATTAAATCAAAATTTTCATGATTGGAAATTTTATGAATTTTGTAACCATAGTTATTGAAGAAAAGGAAAAGAAAAAAATGTAAAGTTTTATATCTAGCTATTAAAACACTTACATTTTTGGTTTAGTTTACAGATCTTGATAAAAATGTTTAATCATATTCCTTATAAATTACATCTTATTTCTTTATATTCTTATAGAATCGTTACTTTATACCAAAATTGTGAATTAAAATATAAATATCAAGAAGTTTATTTTATATAATAATTTCTTAAATATATGAAAAATATGTAATATTTTTTAATAATAGAATGTAATTAGTTTCAGTTTAAAATATAGTACCGAAGCTATGATAAAGTTATAGTTGAACATAAATGGTTTATATTTAAGAAATATGTGTTACAAATCTAAAATACACATGGGAAATAGCAAATAAATTTTATTTCCAAGTGTATATTACAAAAAATGTTATTTATTTTTTTAAAAAAACTAAATTTTAAGTATTGAAACTTTTTAAATTAATATTATAATAAATCGTAAATGGGAAAAATGTGAAGCTTAATCATAACGCTTAGTTAAAACTAGACAAATTTTCTGAAAATTGATTGCTTTCTTCAAATTTCCTAGAACTATTTTAATTTTCCCACCAGTGTATGCTATCTCATTTTTAGAAAAGCAACAGTATAAAGAACCTTATCTATTTTTTGGTCGTAAAATTCCCCTTCTTCCGTTGGGGTCTGTCTACTGCTGGATATAAATTTTTATAATGAGCATTTTAATAAGGATGGGACTCTCCGTTTTATTTTACGACCTTAAACTGAAAACCCCTTCTTCCACTGTGAAGGTTAGTCTGCTGGACATAACTTTTTGACCAAGGGCTCTATTAATGGGGACTTTCTCACAGGGATTATTTTAAGCTTGTTAAATACATATTTTGTATTTTATTTTGGTTTCCAGGTTTTTTTAAATTGAAAATAAAATGTTTAAATTAAAACTTTTATCGTTATCTTATTTATTCTGCTAATTTTTTTTTTATTTTGATCAATATATACATGTATATTTTTTATTCTGACATTGTTTAGTTTTGTCATTGTTTGTTAATTATATTGAGTTTAAAATATTAGAAAAAAAGTTGTTTCACATTTTTTACGATACAATTAATTTTAATTCGTATAATGCGAGTATTGATTTGAACATAATAAAGGCATATTTATATAAGTTTAAAATTTTGAAATGAAAAATAAAATGAATAAATTAAGTCAGTTTTAACTTTTCGTCTTTATTTATGCCAAATGTGTATTTTTTAAACTATGGATTAATGTAAATAAAATATATTTATTTTCTTCCCCATTTTGTATTAAATATTACATAAAATTTAGATTTTTTGAAAAACTGTTTTATATTTTTTGATATTTAATGAATTTTTAAATAACTATTAAAGTTACTCTAATATAGAATGATCATATCTACTTAAAGTATATTAAAACAGTATTAATAACAAAGCTAATTTATTTGTCTACAAACTATATAGGACTATTGAAATTAAAACAAGATATGTGTATTAATGCAATTTTTTTTTCCGAAGAACCTGATTTATCTACCACATAAAATATATACAAATAAATGTTTTTTTATAAGAAAAATTACAGTTTATTATACTATCACAAATATTAATATAATTATTTTGTTAATGTTTAAAAATATAAAAAAATTTGAAAATTTTGTTTTTTTAATTAGTTGCTGTATTTTTTTAAGCAACTTTCAACAAAAAGTAATAATTTCTTTTTCTAACAAATAAAAAATATCTTTGTTATTAATTAATCCTCTCATATAACAATTATTCACAAATTATTTACCATTTAATTTTAAAATTTTATTTATTTCATTTAAAAATTTTACTAAATTGATATAAAAAATTAAGCTGATAAAGTTGAAAAATAGGAATTATTTTCTTATTTTTATCTAATTTTATATTTTAAGTAACATTGGAAATCGGTAAAAAATACTATTGAGTAATTTTAAGATTTAATTTTGACGAATAGAAATATTTAAATTCTGAAAATAAATAATGAAATATGAATATTTATATTGAATGAAAAATGTTTATGAAAAAGTTGGTAATTTTTCACAGAAAAACTGTTTTTGGAGAAAATTTAGATTTATCTGCATAATGCGCAATGCAGAGAAATATAAATTAAAGGATTCTAAGAAAACACATAAAATTGCAACTAATGAAATGTAAGCCACTTAAAAATTATTTATCTTATAGATTATCACATAAATACCTATTATTTAAGTTAATATTTATTTATAAATGGTAATAATTTAAATTAATGCTAATTATAATAATTAATTTATAAAATTACATTAAATATTATATATTTAATAGTTTATTTTTATTAATTATTAATTCATTTAGTATTAATTTAATTTTTAATAAATTTATTTAGTAAATTAATGAAAACTTTGTAAGTGTTTTTTAATCCAATAGAAGGCAGCACATTAAATGTAACAAGTACAAAATGTAATCGGTAAAATACTTGTTACTTTAAAAGTAACTGTAATCAGTACGTACCAGGTACAAGAAAAGAAACTATGTCCCATCATTAGTTTCAATTAGAGATGGCCGTAATTTAACGTAACAGTTATTTTATAACAGTTATCTGTATATAAACGTTATTAAAATAATCAGTTATTCTTAAAATAGCGTTATTTAATAACAGACCTTGAAATGGCTCCGAGTTGACAAGGGAAGTTGTCATACAATTTGGCGATTTATTGCTTTAGTTGGCACGTTGTCTGGAACAGTTATGCGATAACGAAATGTTGTTTGACACCTGCTCGTTCTCGTTATTGAAGAACGGTCTGTTATGCAGAAACGAAGTGTTGTTTGACAACTGCTCGTTCTCGTTATTGAAGAACGGTCTGTTATAAAATAACGTTTCGTTATTATATAACAGGCGTTATTTTAAGAACGCCTGTTATATAATAACGAAATGTTATTTCATAACAGTTGATTCTCGTTATTTCAAGAACATTATGCTGCTAGACAACATTTTGTTACTTTGAAAGCAATATTTCATTTGTTGATTTAAGAAAGAAAAAACTGGTTTCTTTCTTAATTTTTTAGATTTTTCGTATCTTCTGTTCTTGATACGCTTGAAATAGATTCGGGATGAGGAAAATATAAGATTTATTTTCAGGTGACATAATTCTGATTTCAGTAAAGGAAGAAATTTCTTTGAAGGAAATATTTTTCATAGATAAAAATATTTTGTTTGAAAAATGTAATTTAGTTGGAAATAACATTGAATTAAACAAAAATTCAGTTTGTTTATAATTTTAGAAATTTTAAAATGAAAGATATTTAATATTTGATTTATAATTATTACATTAAAAATTATTTTTGTGAAAGAAATTTCCAGTCTAAATGAATTATTATTTTTAAAAATAATCTGGAAAAAAAATGAATATAAGAAAACTTTTCAGTTTATTTAAAACTATTTTCCAATAATTAAAGAAATTTTAAAAGTATAAATAAAATGTTAATCATAATAGAATTTCATAAGGATTAAAAATTTCAGTTTCATTGAAACTAGAAATTTTAAAAGTTAACTAAATATTCATCATAAGATTTAATAATAAAAAATTATTTTTGTGTATAAAAAACCCTAACTTAATGAATTAGTTATTTAAAAAAAAAATCCGAATATGCAATAAATATTTCAAGTTTAATAATATTAACATTGAAATATTGACTTAGTATAAATATAATATTAAATATGTAAACATTTAAAATAATTTATTTCATATTTTGTTTTACTTTTGATTTAATACATTTATTTCATTAAAATTTAAAAACAAAATCCCTTATTTTAAGTATAAGAAATTAGCATTTCAAAGTGACAAAAAATCAAATTCAGATGAAGTTATTTTGTATTTTATTTTATATTTTCATTCACAAATGCATTTATACAATTTACAGGGCATACTAAATTATTGTAATCATTAGCCAATCATCATTCTTTTTTGTTATCTTTCCTGTATATATAATTAAATAAGATAATATATTTATTACAAATATTTTGACATTTATCAAACTTTTAACAATGAAACATTGGAAATTGATAAGATATTTTAAAATTTAATTAGTTAACCAGTAAAAGCATTCATTAGTACCTGATTAGAGAGCAATTAACAGGAGTAGAAATTATTTTAAAATATTTTATTTTGAATAAAGAAAAAAAATCATAAGTGTAGATATATTTTAATATAGATTTTTAGAATGTCTTCATACAAAGACCTACATGCATTGTAAAGATGTAAATAAATAAATATCAAAATAAAAATAATAATAAAAAATAAAATAAAAGCAAGACAATTTTACAGAAAAAATCAATCTATAAATTCCATATTTTTTATTTAAATAGATTAAAGTTTCAATATTGCCGTCATATTGGAAAGCATATAAAAATTATTTTTGTTCTTCAGAACGAAATAACAAAATATTATTAGGTGTATACATTTTCTTAAATATTGTTTTACTACTTACTATATTTATTTCGTTTTTCTTTTCATCACTTAATTAAATGTGAAACATCATGAAAATTTGTCCAATATAGATATCAATAATATAATAATTTTTTCAAGATCACACTAAATGAGATCCCGTTATGAAGCTTTTATTCATAAAACTTGATCAAAAATTGTGCACAAAGTCGAATAGGAAAAGACCCATGAAACATTAAATCATCCATACTGACAAATATGTATATGTATGCAGGGATTGAAGAGCAACACGCATTTCCTGTTTTTCAACAATAGCAGAGATCGAACCCAGAACCTTCTACTTCAAATAACTTCGGTCTTACCAACTAAACCAAGTTTAGCTCTTGCATATAAACTGTACATGTTCGTGTATACAAATTTATAACATAATTTTTGAAAATATTTTGCTTTATATGACTTTATTAAGAGACCAATGGTATCACGAGATTTTTGTTATACAATTTCGAACTTCTTTCTTTGCTATTGTCGAACATTCCTTTACCAATATTAATCCTCCTAAGCTTGACAATTTTTATGTATTGAAATTTAAGATAAAAATTAAAGCCAGGTGATTCTTGAATATAATTAAAAATTTAATTTAAATAAGTAATAAAAATACTTAAGAAATAAGTAATAAAAATATAAGTTTTGTTACATCATAAAGATAAGGAAACTCCTTAATATTGATATTTCATTCTTTTAATATTTAAATTAATTATGATTCATTCACCTTTTTTTAAAATCATATTAATTAAATTTGTATATAAATAAATACAGTAAAATGTTCAATAACAAAAACGTATAACGAATTGTTAAGTGACAACAATTTCTTATTTTAATAATGACCTGTTGAATAATCACTAAATTTTACATGATAACACATGTTTATTATTACATGATAACGATGTTTTTTCAATGAGGTGTTATGGATAAAGAAATGTTACTTAATACCATTTTGCTATTTTGAAAATAATGTTACAGGAAGAAACATATTTCACTTCTCGCTTTGAGATTCTTCCCATCGGCTATATTCTTGTTTCGGGGCACTGCTCCCCCAAATTCAGAGAAGGGGAAACAATGGGAGTGGGAAATTTGTTCTAAAGAAAAATACGTTTCGGGTTTCTCTAAAGAAAGGAATTGACGGTTTGAAGGAGGAGAAATAGAAAAGAAGTAAAGAGTTTGGCTTCTAAAATGATTGATTAGTCGGAAATAATGGAATATTAAAATAATACGCTTAAATTATAATTACGGAATTTACTTCTGCATTTTTTACCTTCTAATTCTATAATTTTCCATTGGAAAATTAAAATAATATAAAATACATTGTTTTAAAAGGTAATTTTAAATTAGGGTACATTTTTCAACTATGTAAAAAATAAATTAATTAAAAAATTTTTATTCAATGTGAACTTTTTTAAAATACATGTAAAAATTTATTTAAATTTAATTTAAATATATATATGTGTATATATAGATATATATATTATTAACATAAAAAAGCGGTTTATTAATCTTTGGCAAATATTTTTTTAGATTATTAAACCAGATGGAAACAAATTTTTATTTTACTTAAGTAATTTTATATTAAGAATAATATAAAACTTATATTAATATATTTATATTAGTAAATTGTCAAAATTTAACTGTTAATGAAAGTTGAAATAGTTTTCTTAAAAATGTATTAATATGTAAATATAATCATTAAGCTTCAGATTAAATTACTCAGAAATAATTATTTTAATGTGGAAGTATTAACAGAAAAAACGAATAAAACAGTTTAATTAAAATAATTTCTTATGAAAGTTATTTTCTAATGAGTATCAAAAAATATAATATAGGTAAGACACAGTCAAATCAATAGCAATACATTTATAAAATTATAAAGTTTTCTTAAAAAACAAACTACTCTTTAAAGTGCATATTAATTACTTTATAAATTTTTCTTGCAACATTTCACTCTCTAGTTATTAATTTGCCCTTCACAAAATTTGTTTTTTTTTTTTTTTTTTTTTTTTTTTTTTTTTTTTTTTTTTTTTTTTCCAACACTTGATTGAATATGAAATTTACTTAAAATTCGTGTACAGTAGATAAACAATATAAGCGATTTGCTCTGCTAAGAAAAATCCTTAAAGTAGTTAAAAATACAACATTTTGGGGGAAATGCTTACAAAATCAAGGCTAAAACGTGATACTATATGTGATTCTAAGAAATGCTATTCTCCAGAATAAAATTTCTGCGATTTTCATAGAAAGGCACAATAAGAAGTTTGTTTGATAGGCTAACTAATAATGTACACAGTTTTTTGTAACACAGTTTAAAAATCAAGTATTTTCCAACTAAAAATCCAATATCTGTTGGCTCCCAAAATACTTTTTAACACACCTCAATATCGCCAATAACAGCTCAATAACGCCAAATAACACCTTAAAATCGCCAATAACACCTCAATATCGCCAATAACAGTTCGTTATTAATCGCCAAAGAACATTTTTTTAAACCAATGAAAAATTTTTTTAAACCAATAGAAAGGCACAATAAGAATTTTGTTTGATAGGCTAACTAATAATATACACAGTTTTTTTTAACACAGTTTAAAAATGAAGTATTTTCCAACTAAAAATTCAATATCTGTTGGCTCCCAAAATACTTTTTAACACACCTCAATATCACCAATAACAGTTCAACAACGCCAAATAACACCTTAAAATCGCCAATAACACCTAAATATCGCCAATAACAGTTCGTTATTAATCGCCAAAGAACATTTTTTTAAACCAATGAAAAATGTAGTCTTCCGCTATTTATAAGCCAATCAATAATCGCCAATTTCCATCGTTATTTTATAACAGTTATTTGTAACTGTTATCAGCGCAAAATATAACAGTTATAACAGATTATTGAAAAATAACTGTTTGGCACATCCCTAGTTTCAATTGCTCTGACCAGTAAATTTTATTGTATGCACATAAAGGGAATTCCCCTACTTGTTTGTACGCGCTAAAGGGGAATTCACTTAAATCTTTAAGCTAGTGTTCGCAAACTATCGATACTATCGATGGTTTCAGACTTTTTTCTTTCATAAATACTTTTTTGTGATATGAACATACTTCGCAAAAATTAAATTTGACAAAAAAAATTTAAGTACATAAAATTTCAAATCGTGCTAAATGGAATAAAATCGTGTAAAAAAATTAAAAATATTCAATTTTCAAACCGTGTTATATCAAAACCGTGTACAAAAAGACCGTGTAAAAACAGACTTAGGTGTAAATAGTTTTTTCGTAAGTTCCATATATACTTTTGATTACATTCTCTTTAATGATTTGAATTTAAATAAACGATTTACATTCATCTTACCAACTTTAATTTTAATAATTATTAAGCTATATAAGGGAACAATATGATTTCAAATAAAGTAAATCACTCTATAAATCTATTAAGATATTTGTGAGTGGTTAAAAAATTATTTGTTTTCATTTCAGAATCAATTCTAATTTTAAAACTCACTATGGAATTTCAAAATAATAATAAATTCTGTTTAAAATATTGTATTTGTAAACTCCATGAATATTTTATTATTTTATCACATTAAGCACAATCACGTTAATCTTCCATAATCAGGACAATCGGAAAACTTGGCAACTGTTTTTAATTGCGCGATACTCCTTTACTTGTGGGTTTTGTTTGAGTATTTCTCTGCAAATATAAAGATTGAAATCAACAGTTTTGATGGAAGACACTTTTTTCACTATTATGGATCATCTGGTTGGACCACTTTCAGAAAGTTTCTCATATTTCCTCATGTGTAATGATCATACCACAAGGTGGCCTGAAGCCATCCCAATCAAAGACGCTTATGCCGAAACTTTGGCTCGTGCGCTTCCAGACTGATCAACGGATTGCTCGTTTTAGACTTATATCAGCATTTATCAAGGAAACCGTTTCGATCACATTTATTTCATTCTCAGTTGTCCTTCAGGTAATAAAACAAATCAGAACATCACCGTAGTATCCTAAGGGTAATAGACTTGTTGAACTTTTTCACCGTTCACTGATAAGACACTGTAGTGTTACCAGAACCAATTTACTTTTTTTGGACTATGTTCAGCATGCAACCCTGATCTTCAGTGATCTAGTTCTGAGTTGGGGTATGGCACTATCCTACGGCTTCGTGCCAAATTTTTTTTCATCTTCAAAAGTTCACCAAATTGAGACAACTGAGTTTCTACAACACAGCTTCGTAATGATATGTAATTCGTTATTCCCACACAAACATCTGCACACGTTGCTCCTTCAGTATTCGTCCATTGAACACCTGAGACACGCTCTCGTCTTTGTACGACACGATGGTGTAAAGAAAGCTTCACTACAACTGTACAGCGAATTATCCAAAGTGTTGTAACATACTACCAAGCACTTTACTTTGTCATTAGAGATCAGTATTAAGTCACTGAATTGAACAGGCTGAAAGCACCTTTTCTTTTGTAGGATGACATCATTCCCATAGCTCCTTCAACTATCTCAGCCCCTTAGATATTTCCATAAAGGTATTATCTCCTACATCATCAGATAACATTCCTGTACCAGCAATAGCACTTCCAAGCCATCATATCAGAATCAACTCACGATACCTCTAATTCCTTGTTCCTCTAATATTTGGTGGGATTACTGTGAGGAACTCCTTTCTCTATCCACAAATGACACCACCGAAACTACAGTTCATTCGAACATCGATTCGAATTTTTCCCGAACTGTAGTTTCGGACCTGCAGAAGAGAAGAGAAACCAGTTACCAGTTGGACTCAAACTAGTTCGCGCGCTCGTTGCATGATGATTTAAATTTCTTAATTTTATATCAATATATATCATTGTTTTTAATTAAATTATTTTTTAAAATTCGTTTTGCTTAATATGTCAGTAATATAAGTATCTAGTAACCGTTTATATTAACTCTAATATTCGAAAAAATTATTTTACTCCACTCTTCAATACAACTTTAATATTACGAATTTGAACTGTACAAATATTTTAATGTGCATTCGTTTTTATTTGTGATAATTCATTTAATTAACTATTATATAATATTATTATTTAAAAACTCTAATGAAATAATTCATTTTTTAAATTTATCTTGCAGGATTTGTCTATAGCTCTTATGTATTTGTGTCATTTATATTTATAAAACTGCTTTTCATATATAGTATCAAATGAAGTAAGTTTTTCATTTCAGTGTTGTTGAACAGAAATTTCTTGTTTAAAAATATCAAATCGTCACACTTTCTTGCTAAGATCGAAGTTTATTTAAACTTTTTAATTTCCTTTCAACAGTAAAGAATTTAATCCTCACCTCATCTTGAATCTGAATAGCTGTAATTGTGTTAATATCTATTTAAAACTCTATGTGTGATCTGGTTAACTTATTCCTGCGTATAAAAAAATATGTCAGTTCATTTTCTCTCATATATCTCTCGTGAGTTTGAAACGCTGAATTGAAAGAACAGTTATCAAGGACTATGGAATCATTCTTGATACTTGTTCCTCATACGAAAGATCTACACAGTACACTCCATCGATGGCCGCCTAGCTTGCTTGCTTCAATACTGAGAAAGAGAGGTTAAAGCGATAAGCTATGGATAAATAAATAAATCTTGTTCTTTTACTTTTTTGAAAGCAGCACTTCTTTTCATCTTCTTTTTTCTTTCTTAAGATATTTATTTTATGAACTTCAAACTCAATATGTTAAAATACGATTTGTAAAGAAATATTGTATAATATTTTGATCAAAATAGGATATAGAATAAGTAATATATATTTCTTTTTAATAAGTGAATTTAGATCCCGGAAATATTCATGTCTTCTATGTTAACATATACGCCAGTCGTGGAAGTTTTAAAAGTTTCCTGTAAACAAGATAACCACATCGATACTAAAGTTGACGATGAAAAACCCTTATTATGTTTTGTTTGTGGAATTTGTTTTGTGAATTTAATAGATTTGCAACAACATTATGCCGAACATATTAATTTGAAAGCATATGAATGTGACAAATGTGATAAAAG
>JAPDSC010085342.1:150039-269982 GCA_026290005.1 Latrodectus geometricus | reverse complement strand
GAACATATTAATTTGAAAGCATATGAATGTGACAAATGTGATAAAAGTTTTTTAACTGAAAAACGCCTTGGAAAACACAAATTGAAACATTCTGCTCCTTATTGTTGCAGTATTTGTAAAAGAAGATTTGTAAAAAAATTGAAATATGAAATTAAATGCAGTACACATGGAATTGAGCACATGTGTCACATTTGTTTTGAATTATTCTCCTTAGATAAAGGTACTGATTGTAATGAAGATGGTAATGATTTTGTTGGTCATTCGTGTGAGATTTGTAATCTGCGTTACATATCTAAGCCTATTGTGGAAGAAGTTTTGGGTAACCCCAAACTTATAAAACCATATTTGTGTCAGTTGTGTGGCAGACAATATAATTCACGACGTTCTCTCACTGTTCATGCAGCCACTCATCTTGTGCCAGATCAGAAATATTTTTGCAATATATGCTTTGAAGGTTTCCCTAAATTACCAATATTAAATGAGCATGAAAAACAACATATGCAGGTTAAAGTTCTGCCAAATGGTGTATCCTATACTTGTGATTGCTGCAAAATGACATTCTCTTTTAGACGGAATTTGGAAGCTCATTACAACAGTGCCCATGAAGGAAAGACAAAATATGTGTGTGTTGTATGTGGGAAAAAGTTTTTTCTTCACCATCTCCTACAACACCATAAGTATACTCATGTTGATCAAAGAAAGTTTACATGTGATCATTGTCCTAGGCAGTATAAAAATAGACAAGATTTAGCTAAACATAGGTTATTACATTTTGGAGGAAAACAATTTGTTTGTCATGTTTGTCAAAAACGATTTTCTACTAAATCATATCTCAAGCAGCACAGTATTATTCATACGAATGAGAGGCCATTTCAATGTAAATATTGTTCATCTTCTTTTAACCGTAAAGAAAATCTTGAGCGACATTATTTGACTCATGTAAATGAAAAGCCTTTTGCTTGTGATCAGTGTTCTGCAGCCTTCACTAGAAAAGTAGCTCTTGATAATCATCGAAGCGTTCATGGTGAAGGACTAGAAAAAACTTATCGGTGTAATCATTGTGATCAAACTTTTTCAGCTCATAAACTTCTTACAAAACATGTAAGAATCTACCATCCTGATGTGATTCCAAATTATCCATGTGATGTTTGTGGACAAACATTTAAACATCAGCCAAGTTTCATTAGGCATTATAAATTGCATACTGGTGATCGCCCTCTTAAATGTAAACACTGTGATAAAGCCTACATTCAACGAGCTCACCTGATCAGCCATCATAGATTTAATCACCCAAATTTAGAAATCGATTTACATTACACTCATAAAAAGTGAGTTATACCATAACAATAATCTAGTGATATTTTTTTATTAATGAAGCACTACTTAAGCTAATGTTAATATTTTTTAAATATTTAAATTTACATTTTGAATATTTTGCTTTTATCAAATTTAAGCAAATATTTTATTGAATTTTGTGATATTAATGGAATTGAAAATTACTCACTTTATTCAAAATAATATTGTGTGTTAACTTGTCTATTAATAATAATCTTTCTTAATAAATAATTTCAAAATTTTATTTGGATATGAAATCATTTAAAAATTGATCATAAAATTTTAGTTTAATGAAATGACAACTTTAAAAGCAGGTTGTAGGATAAAATATGTGTAAAATATATTATTTGGTATTATCTGAATGCAAAGTACAACATACTTAGTAATTGTTTATATTCATAATGATTATTATTTGATTAAACATGTTATTCTAATTTAATTTTCATTTCTTGAAGCTATAACTTGAAATTAATTTTGATATTTAAATAAATTTTTTCATCATAAGTGAATTTTTTGTACCTACAACATATAAATATTAAATGTGGATATTTATAAATTTCTTTTTATAATTATTAATAAAAATAGCAAAATTTGCATGGAATTATGAGTTTACTTTTTACTTATAAATTGCATTGTGATTTTAAGCAGTTATAAATTTTAAAATAGTGTTATACACAATTGGTGTCTGTAAATTAAATTTCTGTTGTATGTCATTTAATTAAGCAATTTTAAGATTGTTATATTTATTAAAAAACTAAAATAAATTTTAAATTTAAATCAGAAATAGAAGAATTTATCATAAATGTCTAAAAGTGAGTTTACTTTAATAACACAATTTATGTTTATTCATTTGTTAATGCAGTCAATTTAAATTGACAACTGTGATTATGGATTCCTTAAATGATGATTATTTTAAAATTAATAACACTCTTAAATAAATTAATTCTGAATAATTTTGTAATGAGTTATGCTGTAAATATTTTGCAATATATATTATTACATTCATAATAAAACTTGTAAATACCAAATGAGTTCTTTCTAGTTGTAGGTCTTTCCTAACTGTAGCTTTTGTGCAAAAATATGATGAATGTGTGACATAACAATTGTTTCTGAAACCAGTTGTACTCTAAAAACTCTGTGAACAAAATCTCTATACTATTACTATATTTTAAATAACAAATAAAATATTATAAGCTTATTCATAATCATAATGATTATTTTGGTTAATTTGCGCTTTAGGTCCCCTACTTCGGCAACTAGCGAATTTGATGCGCTTTTTTGCGTATGCTCATTAATTACTCTTTTGTTTTAGCCTTTTCATTGGTCACTAATTAAGTTTCACTTTGAAATAGCAGTAGAATTTTCCCCAGGGCATGTGTGATTTTGAAAACTTACCAAGTAGGGGACCTAAAGCATTTTCACCATTATTTTTCTTACATTATATTCTATCCAATAATTTACAACTTAATATAGAAGCAGGTTGCAGTTTAGTGGAAAAGCATGGGAGATTAAGATAAATTAATAAAAAATATTTTGTACTTTCATTTAATTCTTCATTTTTAACATATATCTGAATCTCACTATAAGTTTTCTGCCTATTTTGTATTGAATGTACATTCAATACAAAATGAGCATGCTATAACTTTGCTCTAAGTACTAAAAAAGTATGTGAAATTTGATAGCACTTTGAGTTTTCAATCTAGTAATTGAATTCATTATTTGTGATAAAAGTAAAATAAGTAATTGATATTAATAATTTAGTATTGTTGAGTTAAGAGTTTTTAACTAAGAATTTATTTAATGAGTTTAATTAATGTGAATATATTCATTAAACTTATCAAATAAATATATTTAACTAATTATTAAAATATTTATGAAATTTTAAGCTACTTATTAAATAAAGTGTGTGTTTACATTAATTTGTAAAGATTTTTATTATGCATCTTGGAAATTGGTGCAAAATTATGTATCTTGGAAATTGGTATACAAAATGTGTTTTATTATATTGTAAACATTTCAGAATAGAAAAAAAAGGGTGCCCATTTTTGCCAAAAATAAGTTAAATAATAAAAAATAAGTTAGTTTTTTTTAAAAAAGAACACATTAGTTTGCTTTTTGAATGGAGTATGAATATTATTAATTATTTGTTGATCCTGATTGAAATTCAAAATATGCTTTTCATATTTTAATAAGACTGATATTACTTGCAATACTTAGGAATATCATTCTAATTTTCTCCCATCTGATTTTGTTAAAAAATTTAATATTGCTCTTTTAATCTGTCTTTCTTTATTGCTCAAAAATTTCTTATATATTTATATAATTTCTTGACATTTTTAATTTAATAATTACTTAATATATATATATATATATATATATATATATATATATATATATATATATATTTGAAGTACTTTTTTGTAAAACTTTTCATGTTGTTTTTGAAATGTTATTTTGCATGAAATCTGTATGAGTATGTTCATAGATATCTATTTAATATCTGTAAACATAAAATGACAATAAACATTTTTTACTGAAGTTAAATTACTTCAATTAAATTTTCTTAGTTATGAAATATTAAATCTTTCATTTCTGTCTATTCTCATTAACATAATACCTTTTTTTGATACATGTTTATGTTTGCAGATTTTTCACCCCAAATGTGAAAATTAAAATTAATGTTAAATGTGTCATTTGATGCATTTAACACCTAAATTATGCATATGAAGTTTTTTTTTTTTTTGTAAAAAATATTTTTTTTTGCAATACATAAAACATAATAATCAAAACATAAAGTGTAAAATTTCAAAATTCTTTTCCCCAAAAAGAACAATAAAATAGTTTTACCTTTAGGCTTCTTTGTTTTACATTTAGTGATTAATTTTTTGGTCATTGTATTGTATATAGTTTAATGGATAAATTTTTGCTTGTACCCCACACAATACTTATAGTATATGAACTTTTGAAAAGTCTTTTTCTTAATATTAGGCAACATTTTTGTGTAAAAAGGGGAAAAAATGTAAGGTACTCCCACATGGATGCTGTAATGCAAAATTTATTTTTTATAGTTTGCTGGTGGATAACACAGAACCTCATATCTTCCACTCTGATTAGTACTTTTAATGTAGTTAAGAATAATATATCTTTGGTTAATCATTGAGCAAGGCTAGTTTCACGAGGCTTCAATCTTTAAGATGGAAAAGAGATATGTGGTACAGCTCCTATTCATATTATGTTCACAGCTATAAGATAGAAAATTGTCATTATACAAAAAAAAAAAAAAAAAAAAAAAAATTTAGTCTTCCTATTTTGGCAGCAAGTACCCTAGATTTAACTTCATTTTTAAAAATATTTCACTTGAATTGGGATCATAATTTGTTTTTATAAAACTATTATTAACACAAATAATCTTGTAGTTTGGTATAAAAACTTCTGTCCTCTGGTAACAAGAACAATACCTTTTCAAGCAAGCCTTATACTATTCAGTAATAAATTTGAAACATGTTTTAATGTATGTATTGATTTTTTTCAAGTCAATTTAATTTTACATATTTATTCCAATTCTTATAATTTGAAATTTCTTTTTACATTGTACACTGTCTTAATTTAGATATTTATATTGCTTAAAATTCAATTATAACATAAATGATGTGTTCTTTTTTATGTAGTTTTTATTCAATATTGTCTGCTTATGAATAAATGAGAACTTATGAATATTCGTATGCATAGTGAACTCGTAGTTCATATTATTTATCTATGCTTTGCTTAAAACTATATTATTAAACATTAAATTGGAATTAGAATTGTATGGATTTTTATGCCTTCATACTTTTGACCATTCTTTGAAGTAATTAAGTATATTCTTTAATGGAAGAGTCTCAGAAAAAACTGCAGCAGGGACTTCATTTTTCAAGGGGCAGTACCTCGATTGTTTTTTGTGAAAAAATTTTTTTATAAATAATTTGCAGCAAAAAATTTTAACAAAATTCAAAATTCATTAAATAATTAATACTACATGGTAAACAAGAAAGTGCTTGCCATTTTTAATGACCCTAAAAATCATGACCTACAGAAAGTGTAGCCTCTTGTTAGTCCTCAAAGAATTCACCACCAGCATCCAGCACCTTCTCCAATGTGTCTCCAGTTGTGCAATCTCCTTGCGGTAAAATTCAGGACTTTTGGACGCAAAGAAACCTGTATGTGTTTGGTGCAATTCTGCTTCACTGGCGAATGATTGTCCAAGGAATGAAAGTGGTGATTATCTGATAGTGCAAGGCCAGAAAAATAGAGTTGCACAAAGTCTCCCAACTAAGTCGGTGTGTGGTATTCCAGGCCACCTGTTAACCACCTCTGGGAAATGCAGCCTCGCATTATCTACCTAAAACAGTACACCCTCATGATTAACATGTGCTGGTTCTGTTGCACATAATCCAATTACTGCGAATACAGAACCTTGGGCCCTCAATTGAGGAAATAATATGGGCACTTGTAGGCTTACATTGGCCCACAAGAACTTTTTAACAGGATTAGTTTTATAACATTTGAAAAAAATTGTGAATTTTTTTGGCAAAGCATTGGCAATTTTCATAGAAAAATATTAATGTTTTAAATTTTTTTTATTTTGAATTCTAATTACTTCACAAATAATTTTCAGGTTGTAAGCTTTTTTTATCACAAAATGCATTTTAAAAAAATTGATCGAATATAAGTATTTATTTGTTCAATGAATAATTTAAATAATAAAATGTGTTCAACATGTTGATTAATAATTAAATAAATTTTCATAACAAACGGCAAAGTAAACATTTTTGTTAACAATAATAATAAATATAAATGCATGTAGTGTGATATATTGTAAAAAATATTATATTTTCACTTATATCTATTAATATTTATTTTGAAATAACATTCAAATCATTTTCATATCACCAATGCTAAAAATCCTTATTTTTTTAAAACTATCAACACATGAAATTGTTCCGAAAATTGACATTTCATGTAGGACCTAGAAGGGAAGAAAAAATTTTTCAAGTAAATAATGTATGTAATTTTTTTAATTTTGCCACTAGAGGGCGATTTAGTGAATTACACATTTATGATTAATTCTTTCTTTATCCGTTTTTTTCCCCTCTCATAATCCTTTTTAACATAATAAGTCTTATTAAAATACACTATCTCTAAAATAACCTGTAAACTTCATTTCAAACACTTAAAAAACCATTTAATTATAACTTTTATTATTATTAGTTTATTTTTAGGAATTTTATTGTGTATCCAATGTAACACAAACAATTTTATGCAGGGAGAAAAAATATAAACAAGTAAATAAAGCATCTAAAAAAAACAAATTTTAAAATTAAGTTTTATGTTAATACATAAACCCTTAATTTAATCATTCTTTTAAAAATCAAAATGGAAAATTAATATATTTGTTGAATATGCCATTGAAAAACAATAGTTTTGGAGTAATTTTGCAGAGAATAATAAAAAAAAGTTACAAATTTGTAACATAATAAATGTAGTAAAAATGTATAATAAAAAAAAAAATAATAAACCATTTTAAATATAAATTACCTATGTTTATTAGGAAACAAATATCAACTGAGTTGGCCATCAATAAAAACTGCCTGAAGTAGTTTATTAAAGTAAATAAAATTTCGACAGTTAAAAATGTTCTTTTGAAATACTTAAATAACAAATTTGCAATTTAAAAGAAAATTTCTAATATTTAAACTATGCGAAAACAAAATATTTAAATATATTTAATTTGCAATCAAAAACTCCTTAGATCTAGTAATCTTTAATTATTCATTTTCAATTAAATTTTAATTCGTAAAGAGCAAAAAACAATCAAAACTTTTAGGATCTATTGCAACTGATTTCTGATAATCAAGTCTTGTAAGAAGAAAAAATTTTATACAAAATTTGTATATTCCAGGACTGTTATTATTCTGAAGTTGAAACATTAATGTGTACAAAAATTATCTTTTCTCTAATTTTTTTTCTTTCAAATTTAGGATTTTAAATATAAATAATAATTTATAAAACTCATCTATCTCAATTTTAATACATACAGTAATTCTTTATTAAATATCATTTATTTTATAATGAATAACAATAGAATTAGTTTTTAATATGTAATTAATTTGAAAATCCACAGAAATCCCTCCATATGATTAAACTCATAATATTGAGGAGATGGAAAGTAAAAATCAGTAAATATTACCTTTTTGTAAAAAATAGTTTTTAATTGTAAAACGTGTGGTATTTAATTATAAAATGAACACAATTATTTTTTAAGGCTTAAGAGAATTAAGAAAAAAAAAATTTTTTTCTGATGTAGTCGTAACAGTAATTTTTGAGAAAGAAAAGAATTGTAAATAATAAAATCTATGATATATACTTAAATCCAAATTAAAGGTTTTATTTTCTTAAAAATGTTTAACTATTTTTGATAATCAGCCAAGATATATTTTTGAAGACAATAATAATTATATATAGAATAGATTCATACAATAATGATAAAATATTAGAGAATTTCATTTATTTAATTACAAAATATGCTTACTTATTTTATTTAGGACCCACTGCTCTGTATGCTTCAGATATCGTAATCAAAATTTCACTGACCAAGATTGCATTTGATTTTGTAAGCTCTTTCCAATTCTCTGAAGATAACACTTCCCTAACATGAACTTTTACGAAATTGATGACTGACATTTTCAGTCTGCCATGACAAACCATGTCCGCAACAACAAGAGCTTCACACACATTTTCATCCGTGAGAGCATCAATCAAATAATTTGCACATACCTCCTTCAAAGAAAGTACCTGGTACTTGTCAGCTGCAACTAATAACTTCACAGCACTCTCATAATCAAGAACCTCGAGGACAGTCGCGTATATGTATTTAAGCAGTGAGTTCAGAGTATTAGCGTCTAAATCTGTGATGTTCACGATCCCTGTTTTATTTTCAAGCATGTCTCGATCGAACATTGCGGAGAAAACAGGAGAACGAGATGCGAGGACACCTTTATGGGCGGGGAATAATTCCTTTCCAATTTGCAGCTTCACATCAGAATGTAATTTGTTTCTATACATTCGAAGTTGGTCTCTCCTTAAAATGTCAGATGTATCTAATTTATGAGCACTGTTAATCTCATCAAATTTTCCTTTGAGTGTTGAGCACTGAATCTCAATTATAGTAGAAGTTAAGATTACTCCATCAATAGTTACAGATTCAAGGAATTCGGAATCTGATAAATCATTAATTTCTAAAGTGGTAGGGAAATCAATTGTCTCGTTCACTTTGAAAGGCTTAATCAATCTGTCTTCTTTTGTCTGAATGTCATCAACTATTCCACTATGAATGAATCTAAGAGCACACATCATATAGCACTTAATCAAACGGTTGAGATCGGACCTGCGGATCCTGATTGACAAAAAACCATCAGAAATTATGAAGAATGCATCATACTGTATATCATAGAGTTCAGAAAGTAGTTTCTTCGGCAAACTTGAATCCCACGAAAATGAATATGCTTTCGTTCGAACTACGCTGCTTTCAAAAATAGATTTTTCCACGGAAGAGATTTCTATCATCTGACATCGTAAAGTAATGAGTTTAACAGAATTCAATTTCTTCGTTAATTCACACCCAACGGACGCATTTCCTTTTCTGAATGCACTGACGAGGGAAACATTTCTTCTGTTTACAGAAAGGCATTCATTATCAACTACAGTGGCTTTTAATTGAAATTTCATTCGAACAGCATCGACTCCTTCATCTTTTGAACACCTGTGAAGAAAGCATGGATATCTGCAAGCATATGGCTCCCAGATATTATTCTTCCGAATAGATAAAAACCACGATGTTTGGCCGAAGTGTTCAGTAACAAATACCGGACTTCGAACTTCTATACAATTGTCAAATACTTCAGAAAAGTTAATACTTTCTATATGCCAAGTAAAAGTGTATTGATTTGTGTTTTCAGCTAAAACAGCCATTTTAAGTAAACGTTTTATCAAACAACATAAATCTATTATCGAAACTGCGTGATAGATGTTCTAAGCATGTACATGAAGGGAAAATTCCCTTCTTCAAAATAAATCGTTTGAAAATCGTAGTGATACATTTTGGTGCTGCCATCTGGTGAATTTGTTAATAAAGAAAGTTTAAGGGTCGTAAAAGTCATTTTTAATTTACCAACGATAAAATTTAATGGAAATTCCTTAGCTATTTACTAATAACATGGATTTCTGATAGTTTTGGAAGCTAAAAATTAACAAATTTAGAGTATTTATTATATAGTAGTATAGAAGCTTTTCATAATTTGTTGTTAAGTTCCATATTTATTTTGCATTTGCATGCGTGTAATAAAAAAGGAATCGGAAAAATATTCATTGTATTTTCAAGATTCTAGTCTTACTGAAAGTTTTAAGCATGTTAAATAGTTTACTTCATATGTTGTGAAGGTTTTAAATAGTTGAATAATTTACTTTACCTTCATATGTTACAACTACAATCACAAAGACTTTCTAAGTATATTAGTATTATGAAACTGAATAATTTTAAAAGTTTGATAAATTTAAAAATTTTATAATTTCAAAGATCTTCTAAGTATATTAGTATTGCTATGAAACCGAAGGATTTTAAAAATTTGATACGTTGTGAGATTTATATTCCGAATTTTATATAGAAGATTGAGTTTATACTCTTTTATGCTAAATTCAAAAGAAAAAGAGGATCTTATATATAAGCAAAACATAATGGTTAAATTAGGTAGATCATTTATATATAATGTAGTAAAAACCGTTAAGGATTAGTAAGTGTGACATTTGAAATTCAATGGAAGTAACTCATTTCTTCCTAAATATTTTTTTATTCGACATTTCTTCAATTTAAGTTTTGTAATTGCATTTGTTAATCCCTAATATATCAGAAATTTACGTACCATATCTTTATTCAATTTTGTAAAAATCTTTTTTCCTTGTTAAATGAATGTAGAATGAAAAATTCAGTACCTAAGGAATATTTTTCTTATCCCTAGTACCCAATTTTTTAATGATAGCATTTTAATTATTAAATTTCTTAACAATCTTTTGAGGAATAAAACAAAAAAAAATATCAATATAGTAGCTATGATGTGTTCTCTTAACCTGTAATCAAATAAGCAATAAATTTAGTAACTTTGAATAAAACTTTGCTGTAATCTTAAACTAAAAAAACAATGTTTAAAACTTTGCTTTTTTTTCAACCCCGCATGATGATACGAATAAAGTTTCTTTTGTAAAATTCGTTGTGAACTTGCAGATCATTAAAATTTGAAATTTTTAATTAATAATATTCAGAACCTTAACCATCTCATTTGCTTTTAATTCTTGAAATAAATGTAAGCAATTTTCAATGTTTCCTTTACAATTTTACTAAAAACATTTCCAGCTATTAAATAATATCATTATTTCATTAAGTAGGTACTCATTTGACTACTTTATAAATCTTTAGTGATCTATAAACTATTCATGCAAATAAGAAAAAATATTCTCAATAGTTTTGTAACTGGACAGATTTCTAAAGAGCTATTAGTCTCGAGTTCATTCCTGAACACTAATAAGCAATGTAATAGAGATTTTCCATTTCAGCTTTCTTCCCACAAGCACCAACTCCAACATGGTCGTCGTCGGAATTGGTGCTTGTGAGTTTCTCATGGATAATTCTATAAGAAGTTTCCCTTGAAATTAGTACCTTCAAAATGTTCAAAAAATATAATAGCTTTCTATTGTCAAATCATAGCTTGAAAGGCTAAAGTAGCTTGGAACGAAGATAATTTTCGTAAAAGACTTCTTGTTCCTTCATACTTAGGAATTAATAATATAAACCAATTTTAATTATAATAAACTTTTTTTCTGCGAAACATTACATTTCTACCTTTTTAAGACACTAAAGAAAATGAAATAACCTCTATAAAAATGAAACGAAATTCGAGAGGAAAATGTTTAAGTTCATGTATATCCATGAAATCATAAATCCATTATTTCAAACTATATCATACATATATTTTATTTAAAAAATTGCGATAGGGAATCAAATTAATACATCTGCTGCATGTTTTCGTAGATAATCTTTGATGCTTTAGCGAAGAGACAGTCGAGTTCAAGTAATGTATTATTCTTTTCAGAAGGATCACCATAATTCCGTTCGAGTACGTACTTTACTTCTTTTTCAATTAAAGCGACCACCTGTTGTATGATGGAAAGCAAATCATCACCAAAATTATTGGCCTTCAAGAGTTCTGATTCTAGTTCCTTGATATTGCTTTCGTTAAGTTCCAATAATTCACGACAGTTTTTTAAATCCAGTTGTCGTTCTTTTAACAGTGACTCATAATTCTCTATCGATTTATCCAATAATTCAGCATGCTTCATGTCACAATCATATTTCGATGCATTTCGATAACTTTTGGCGTATTCATCAAGAATGGCGACATTTTTATTCAATTTGTAGAGTTCTGCAAAGTCCAACAGATTCGATTGTTTTTGAACTTTAAGATCTTCCCTAATTTTGTCCATATCTGTAGCTTTGGTTAAATTGCTTTGTTTCAGATTGTTCAACTTATTTTGAAGTATATTCCATGAATTTCTCCACCATCTTGTCTCCTCGATGATTCTTTCCAAGTTTTTGTTCATCTTCATCTTCAATTGGTCCTGCAACACATTTGTTCAAATTATTAATTTTATTGTATATAAATTAGTTTATATCTTAGGGTCCGTTTGCCTCATAAAAGTTATGGTTTTAACTTGTAAATTGTATCTTTAAATAACAAAATAGAGTCAAAATATTATTATTCCAAATTATATTTGATATATTTGTCATTACTATAATAAGATATATCGACGCATATTTTGGGTATTAAGTTTACTTCCGAAAGTTTTGTTTATTTTATTATTGAAAAATTATTAACCCACTTGCATAAATAAGATTACCTCGATGTAAATTGCTAATCTCTCGTCATAAATATAATTGGAAATACAGAGATAATTTTTATTTGAAAAATCATCTTAAGTTTTCAAACTAGTTTTTTTTTTCTTTTACAATCTTGCAGCAATGTTTCTTACTAACGATGTTCAATAGTAAAAAATATTACCGCAAGATTTTTACGTTTACTACTAACAATATCGCATGATATAAAAGTTACGTAGCTTCAAATATTTAATGTTATACGACTATGTAATAATTCATTTTATTATGTCAACCAAAAAAATAACCTGACGTTGAAAGACAGTTTGAAATAAATGTGCAACAATTAATACATTTTCTTTCTTACATTGATTATCTAATCCTACATTTGAATAATTGTTATAATAAATAATTTTTGGAAATACCGCAATTAAACATCTTTTAAGTTTCTTCTTCTTCTTGAGCTTGTCAGATATGTGGCACCTCTGCATTGTTGCATTTTGTACCATTATCCAAGCCCAATTTTTTCCTAGTTCCATTGTCTTGGGTCACCTACTTTGTTTATAAAGTCTGATAGGTCCTCAGTGGAGTTTAGGTGTAACTCTTTAGGATATCTTTTAAATTTTCATCAATTTAAAGTAAGCTATAAAATGTTTTTTTTTTTTTTTTTTTTTTTTTTTTTTTTTTTAAATTAGATTTGTTATTATAGAGACTTGTTAAACTGTAGTTAATGGGATTGTTTCGGTTTAGATTGTCACTATGTGATCATTTTTTTGTACCCGAGAACTGATGGTGAATATTCAGAGATGCAAAAGCCAATTACGAGCCACAATGCGCATTCTCCGTTGGTGTAAACACTGAGCAGTTGAAATGAATCCCTCAGATCTAGTGAGTCAAACATTCCAAAACCGATAGTGTTTGTGATTTAAAGAGGAAAGATAGTTGTAGAAACGGGTTTCAACCTGGAAAATTCAAGAAACTAAGAGATAGAAACCAACAGACCATGTCCAAAGAAATCGAGAAAAATATCATCAAACGAATGATCAACATACTCCACGAGTTCTAGCTAATATCGAAGACTGTTGTTTCTGTTAATGCTATCAGCTCTCCGATGGCTTTTGCCACCCGATTTTACCACTGCACAATTTTGCCATTGAATTTAGTTTAATTGTTTAGTTTATTGTTCTCTATTCATTCCCAATAAATTATGTAATTATTTGCCACAATGTTTCGAAATAAACGATTTACAAAAATACATTTCTGAAAATTCTGTTACATTAAATGGCAGATTTTTTTCAGAATGGATGATGATCTTATGTAAAACCTATGGTTGCTATTGATACTAGGGAACTTTCCTCCATCCATATTTGCTAGTTTTCTATTCACGTGACAGTTTTGTAGGTGTGACACATGCCAAACTATTTCGTAAATTGTTCAATGAACTTAATTCAGATAGATTATAAAGTTGCTCTTTTATAAAATTTTTAGCAAATCTTCCATAAATGGTGTTAATTGTCACCAAGTTGTTTCCGTTGTGTGACATAAATATTCACATCGCAAAATGAAAATGGCCACTAATTTCAAAGTTTTGAATAGAATAACAATCATAAAATACGAAAATTAATATCAACGATTTCTTGACTTACATCAGAAATTTTTGCACCTTCAAGGCAAACGAAACATTAAAAATAAAGGGAGAAAAAAGAAATTCCAAAATATTAACAAATAATTAAGGAACTACTAACATATTTACGAGTAATTTAGAAGACTGCAAACGCATTTATAAAATTACAAATGCATAGCAATAGCCGTAATAAATCTCTGTTTCCTGAAAAAATATTCATATGAAAACCAATAGAAAAGCGAAGTCATGCATGTAAAAACGGGTGATAATTTAGCAATTATCCAATTACTGAATATTCTTCAGATGTCCTAAAATGTGGCTAAAAGTTTACAAACGGGTATCCCTTGACTTTTTTTGGTGATTTCCTTACCCCAAGATAGGCGCCAAGATGTGAGTGGAAGATTACGCCAGTAAAAGCGATGAAAATATCAAAGTTAACAGAAATTACATTTTGTTGGCAGTATTTATCGCCAAATTGTTTTGCCAAACCAAGGGGTACCTGTTTTCACACCCAACCTAGAAAGTGATTACCTGATATGAAGACATTTTTTTGTTATATATTTCTTGCATTTCTGCTCTCAGTATCTTGTCCATACGCTCCTCCTGTAAATACTCCTGAGAAGCGCCTTCGCTCAATTCCTCCTCAAGCTTCCCGATTTTGTTCTCAATGAATTGTACGTCATACGACTCCAAATCTGCAACTTTCTTCCTCAATAACTGCAGTTCCGTTTCATTTGATAGCTTTTCTTTATTGATCGCGAAAACCCTCGAAGCCATGTCACAGGAACGAATCTGCTCTGCTTGTGTTTTCAATGATTCAGCGTCAGGAATATTTGATGTTAACTTAAGATTCATCACAGAATATTCTTCAATTGCTTTTTCCAACACATCGACAGCATCTCTCTTGTCTTGGTGTTCCAGCTCATATGCCTTCTCGTATTGTTTTATATCCTCTTTGACTATATCGCATAATTCACTTCTCCATTCAATTCTGTTTTCCAGGTCTGCTATAGTCTGATTTAACAACTCGTTTTCTAAGTGTGTCAATGAAGGTTTTTCTTTTGGAGTCGTTTTCCGTTTCTTGTCTTTACTTTTTTTCTTTTTTGCCATTGTTAAACTTTGAATAAAATTTTATTATAAATTAATGAAAAATGACTATGAAACTGCTGATTTGTTCAATTTTGATTACTATTTAAAAACAACTAAACATTTGTTTTGACTTTTTATTTATTTACATTATACATTTTGATAAAGTGTTTCTTTTCATTTTAAATGACTCACATTATTCACTAGTTAAATTTTATGAAACATAATTAAGTGACGAAGGGAGCATTTAAGTTGGCGTTCTCTTTTCTATGATAATATGCAGGCATGGATGCCGTATAACCTGTTATGAAAATTTTTGAATTTTTCCACTTGTTTTACTTTTTGGGCCATTGTTTTACAATATTTCAAGATAGAAAAGTACCGAGAAATATCTCTTCGCAGTAAACTTAAACGAAATTATTTTCTTCGCAAATGAGCTCTAATGTTTCAAATTTCATTGCTTCTCGAATGTTAATGTTGATTGTTGCTTGTATGACACTTTTCATTGTCGTTTTTATCATTTTTATTTGACAGGAATTTCATTATTTGTTAATTGCCTAATGATAAAAAGTCTGCAATATTTATTCCAAAGTAAAGGGATTAATTAAAAATAAAATGTTTTGCTCTTAAATAATAAGATGAAATTGAAGTAAAAGGTCATAAAATCAAGTTAACGAGAAAGATTCTCTACTGAGTGAGAGGAAAGAATTGTTCAAGCAAAGTTGGTTCGAAAGTTAAAAATACCTTTTTCTCACAATCACATTTCTTGTTTAAAGAGATAACATCAATTGAATTTTATTTATTACAACTAAAAATGACCCCAATACGATTGCTGATTGAATGAGGGATCCACGTCGATGTCAATGCAGGACATGTAAATTAGACTTTATAAGGCCATACAGGAAAAAATCTTGCACCTGAAGCCTCTGGGAGCTTTTATGGCCACACGGTGAGATTTCATTACAAATACAATCAATCGAGCCTGGGAATATTCTTTCTAAAGCCCATCCAAGCCGTTATACTAGAACAGCATTATCGTTATCCCCTCTTGTCGGAATGGTAGATACGGTTCGCCTTCCAGATGGCATTACTAGTAATATGAGTTAATCAAATAATACAAAGGATCCTCGCCAAAACATTTCCTAAAAACCATCATTAGAAGAATGAATAAAGCTGTGTAACATGCTAATTAGGTGACGCTTACGCCTGAAATCATCTAAAGTGCATTTGTCTGTAACTAAAACATGTGCACAGAAAGTCGATGTTAATACTAGCATGGGTAATCGAAACTTGGCTGATAGTTTATTAATGACTACCATTGTAATCTTCTGATTATGTTGGAGTATTCTTTCCTCTCGTGGCTTACGACAAACTGTGATAAGTGATCTGTTGACAGCACAGGACACAGGTTGCACAATACATTCCGGTTGATCTTCCA
Source organism: Latrodectus geometricus (assembly GCA_026290005.1). Classification (NCBI taxonomy): domain Eukaryota; kingdom Metazoa; phylum Arthropoda; class Arachnida; order Araneae; family Theridiidae; genus Latrodectus; species Latrodectus geometricus. Next base: position 253,542 of record JAPDSC010085342.1, on the reverse strand, counting down.
GCCTACATAGAATGTGCTTTTCAAATTCTGAAATCTTGATATATTTTAACTGCCAGTGTCTTCTCTTGATCATGGCAAAAAATCTGATTTCATATTGCCGTCGAATGTTTTTTGACCTGGTTTTGTCAGATCGCGATAAAGTTTTTGATTTACTCTCACATTCCTCTCCACATCATATATGAAGTGCGTATCCACCATTTCGCGGTTCATATAATTATTCATTTTTCCTGCAATCCACGATCAAAACGACATTTACAATGCTCTAATTTAATAAGTTGTTCACACTTCGCCTTTAACGTATATTTTTTGTAACGAAATTGCTCGTGTAGATGAATTCTACCATTCCGTAAAACTGTACAGTTTCTTTTCATATTCATCCTCTAATATGAAGCTGAAAAGCGTATTTAGAAAAATTGTTTTATCATTTTGAAATTTAGAAGAAAATATTTTTAGTTAATATAATGCAAATACAATTTCAAAGTCTCTCAGTCTTGGTAAAGTAATCTTTATTCAGCGCATACGTATATCAAATACAATATATTTCTTCGTTTTGGACAGAATAACCCAACCGAATAGCCGAAAGTGAATTTATTATCTTATAATTAATTACTTTTAATAATTTTAGAATAATAAGATTTTAGATATTGAAATTCTGTCACCAAATAAAGGGAATCTAAGGAAAAGAATGTTTGTGATGAAGAACTGATAGATTTCGATGATTCAGATTTTAATTTAAAGCTTGACTAGCGAAACTTTTCTAAAAATTTAAGTAATGAAAAGTCAGTTTTTCTAAACCCTCACATTGTGCACAGTTTACACTAATAATGTTTGCCAGCAGAGAAATATTTTTTTCACTATTTAATTTAATTTTTTGTTACTGTGTTACATTTTTCTCATTGCATTTTTAAGTTTGAATATTATCAACGCTCATCGCTTCTGATGGGTATAAGGGCACTCGAGAACCAAAGTACATTTTCAACAGTACTCATGTAGAATTTATTTTCAATGTTTTTTCTTTTTATTCGTTTCAACAAATGTGCTATGTATTGTAAGATCCAGATAAAAATCTTGTGTTTTGGGTTGTGAAGTTCATGGCAATGCAACTAGGAATTGAGTTGAAGATGGCGTTTATGCTGATGTAGCCTTTATAAAATTACAAAACTTTAATAATTTTAATTCACTTCTAATTTTTGGGCACCTAACGAACCAAGCCAAATCAAGGTATATTTGCAACCACCGCTTTCCGAATGAAATTTGTGTAAATAGTGGGCCTATTCCTGGGTCGCAAGGAAAGGAACCCAGGAACATAACTTGAAATACCGTGCAACATCCATTTCTTGTTGTTCAATAGTGGAAGGTTGGGTACTGTGGTGCAAGGTCCAGAAAGGACAACCTGTGCAGTTCCTGGAATCAAATCAGCGACTTTATGCGTTGAAGACCACTATCCTACCATCAGACCACAGAGTCAATCGCTTCTTTAAAATAATATTTTTACTTGCATTATTTTTAAATCTCTTCTACAATTTAGGTTATATTTTTTCATTATTGATCTTAAGCTATTTCAACCATATTCAAAGGCTGATACTGAATAACAAAATTGAGCTTTTCATTTAATATTTTTGTAATACCTATTTGGGAAAAAAGAAGTTTTTTATTAAGCTACAGTGATGCCTTTTCAACAACATATTTCTGCCCATTGGTGAACAAGAAGTTTAACTTGACTAACTATCTCATAGTTTCCAACCAAAGTCAAGGTCACGAAGTCGATAAACTGAACTAACAGTTTCTCTATTATACACCAAGTCTGCTTGGTGCAGAGAAGGAGGAATAGATTTTGAAGAATTTTTAGCACCTCGGTCTGATTCATCACTGCGTTTGAAAATTATTGCTCTAGTGAATGAAATGAAATTTACATTTAATGCTGAAAATACATAATTGACCAATAATACGTTATATAACTCGATGAAACTTTCGGAGTTAATAAATCAACATAAAATAATAGCAAATAAAACAACTAATAGTAATATCTAAAAGATCAAAATAAATGGTAATTTGAATAATAAATATGATTTATAATTATTTTTCATCCGCTGTTGAAGGAAAGAAATATGTATTTGAATTTTTAATTTTTTCCCGAAAAACTTAAAAAATATCTCACACACATCTATGAACATTGTGTTGCATAAAGCATATCAATCAAGGTATTTGGAGATTTGTCATAAACACCATCTTAGAATATTTCTTATAGACGATGAAGCAAATTTTCAAATCATTTGGAATGAAACTTAATAGCTTGCAATGTGCTCCCGCATCAACACATGTGCATTAATACAACATCTACTGCTTATTGTCTCATAGTTGATGGTAATGAATGTGAATTTCTGTTTATAGTTCAAATGTTGTTTTAGTCGAGAGACAAATTTGAATGTGTGAATCAAAATTTCATTAATTATAATATTAAAGTTACTGATCAAGTATTTTGAACGTGCATTTTAATTTAGCGAGATCATTAAGTATTGCTTTCAGACAGCCGATTTTTTATGTTTGAGAGCGTGATTCCATTAGTTTATTCAAAACATTTTTTTGCTAATATCCCCTTTGGCATGCCTGAAATAGATGTTGCAGTTGTATGATGCTTTATTATAAAGAGTTTAAAAATTGAATACAAGAACAAGATAGATTCCACGTGATATCCATATTAAGTTTTATGCAGATTCTCTTTTAAAAAATCTTTGCTGTTTGGAACTTGGCCAAGTAGAAAATATATATAAATCTCGACCTATTTTTATAACTATTGAATCTCTGAATTTAAACATCTCTCTCTCACTTAGTTTTCATTATCAAGAGTATAGTACGGGTGTAAAATTATTTAGGTATTTAAAATCGCATTTATAATTTTACAATATGCATGCTCAAAAATTAACTTTAATATTTTTTGCCACTTTTGTTTTTTTGCACGACAATCAGACCATGCGATTTTGTAATTTAAATTGTCAAGTTGAATTATAATCTCATAAAATTCATTTTTTATATTTACAATTAACTTTTAAATTTTGTTTATTTTTATGTAATTTTGAAACCATATTTTTAATCATGTCAAAATAAATCAGTAAATAAACAAGGTACAATGTTTATAGGTTTGATAATGAAGAATGAGATATGACTAATATGTTCTTATAAGTAGTCAAATGACTGATTTTTAGTAGCAGTCAATTAACAAAATGATAGCTGCAGAATATCTTATTCCTTATAAAGACTTGTGTTAGTTTATAATAGCTTGAATTAACACATTCTTTTATAATTAAAATTATATTTATGTTAATTGTGATAAAATACATAATATTACGAACTACATTTTCGAGCTTTTCTTTTAAACACAATATTAAATTTGGCTTTACCATTTTCTGAAAGTCATAACCAATATTTTCCCATACCATATTATTAATGAAACTTTTTTTTCCGAGCTGTCATCACGCGATTGTCAAATTGACATTCCTGCAGGCATGGTTAATCCTTTTCCCCCATCCGTTACGGATCCCGTTAAGTTCCATCACGTGATTTCCAATGATCTGCGGATTCCTCCTTTCTTGTCAGGAAAAAGGGATATTTATAAACTCACAGCGTGTCACAACATCGCCACCTCCGCTCTTTCTATCGGAAGGAAAGACCTCTTTAAGCGCATGCGATGGAATGGAACACACGATGCTTTTCACCCACTGAGTCGATGATCAAAACTAATGAGCCCCGTATAGGATAGTATTCAGTTTATAATTCAGAATGTGATGCTCTTGTTCAGGATATTTAGTCTTTAGTATACTTATTTTAAAATATTAAATAAGTTTTTTCATTATGGAACAATATGATGCGAAAAATATTATGTCAAATTTTCGAATAATGAAATATATCCTACTAGAATTCTTAAATTAGAATTTTTTAGGGTAAAATCTGGATATAAGTTAAATATTAGATATTTTAGTTGATTATTATTTAGAGTATGAAGTTGTAAAGCTAATTTTAAGCAACTTTTCTCAAAAAGTTCGTCTAAACGAGTTTAAGGATGTTGCAAGACAATTAAATATTCATTGAGATTAATGATTGCTTCAAAGAATCATAAGCTTGTCAAGGCTTTTCTTTCTTTACTTACAGTTATTCATTCTTAAAATTATATCATAATGATTGCTCCAATGCAGGATTAAACATAAAGTAGTTCTTAACGTCTTCATTCTTCTTATTATGGTTTCATAGTATATTGTAATCTATAATAGGCCTTAGTATAATATCCTTTCATGATAGTTATTCTCGGAAAAAACATTCGACGCAATTTTCCTTTAGAAGAGTTTCACTTTTATAACATATTTATTCATAAAATACTTCTAAATTCTTTTTGAAGAATGTTCGAAAGAATTCTTACAATTGATGTTCTTTCTCAAAAAGTGGTCAAATCTGGCAACAGAGATAATGCAGGTAGATAATTTTACTGTAAAACCTTAAAATATTTCTAAGTAAAAATTTAGTTGGCCACCAAATAAAGGATTAGAATGTGTCGGGACTGTGGATCCAAATGTTCTAAATGTCGCAAATACTGCAGACTCGGAACGACATTCCTTTTTTCCCACGTAGGACTGTGCGCGCTTGTTGTGGGTTACAGTTTGATGGGGGCCTTCACGTTCGAAGCCCTCGAGGCGAGTCACGAGCTGGCCAAGCGGGTGACCATGCTGAAAGAAAGAAGCAACCTCGTCTCTGGACTCTGGTCAATCACGACAAAAATCGATGTTCTTTCAGAGAAGAATTGGTCAAGTCTCGCAACCGAGATATTGCAAGTACGTAGCATTCGTATATGTTTCAAAGAACTGCTTATTGTCAGTCTAGATGATTATCTATAAATATAATGGTATGCGCAAATGCAACATTTTCGTTTAAATCTAGTAATTAATTTTAACAAAAGTTATATACTAATTTTTAATCAAAAGTTAGAATCATAGATGACTATGAGGTTATTGAAAACAAAATTATATTTCTAATATTAAAATGTTTATCAATGGTTAAAAATTAGTTTAATTTACTTATATGACCTGTTGTTCAGTATAACACAAAAAATCTAATATTAAAAATAAATATAAATAATAATAATTAAAAATAAGAACTGTAAATTAGTGCTGTTAGTATGTAATTTTACTACTATAGGGAAATTAAATAAAAACTTTTTTTACTTTATTATTTAAAATTATTAATTATATTTAAACCAAAAATTTAAGTTGACACTTGAAAACTTTTATAATATTGTTAGAGTTTATAATTAGCTGCTACTAGATAAGTACTTTAACCTTAATTTCTGTTTAAAAAAAATTTGCTGATAATGACATTTTTTATAACTATGAAGTTCTTTATCACGTAATTACAAATACAACTTTAATACTATTAAAATATTTATGCCAACATAAGAAATAGTCATTAACATTAACTGATATTAAGAATGTCAAAAATATTTAGATAGAGAGAATACATTATAATGTTATATTAAATTTTTATTAACATTAAAAATAAATGCTAGTTTATATTATTGCCATATCAAAAATAGCAGTGGTATTCTTTTTGAGATAAAAACAATTTTCTTTTATAAAATGAAAAATTAAATTTTAAATTTTATGAAAAATATTAAATTTTAATACAATTTAAAATGTAATTTTTATTTTAAATTTTATTAATTTAAATAAATTATTCATTTATATAAATAATAAAATAAATATATTTGTATTTAAATTATTCTAAAATTTTATATTTATATGTCTATTATAATATTTTTACTTAAATATTAAACTAAAATATTTTAATACTTTAATTTTATATGAATTTTATTCTAAAAAATATGAAAAAAACATTTTTAAATATGAATATTAATATCTCTATTTATTGAGAGAAGACTTTAATTGAAATTTTATCTTCATAAAAAACAAAAAAAGTGGAAAACATTTGAGTTTTAGTAACTTTTAGTCCTAATTATGTGGGGGTCCAATTAAAAAATATGTGAAATAAGGTAAAAGAATTTTTCTAAAGCTAATTTTGAATTTCCAAAATTTATTTTAAAAAAATAAATAAATAAATTTTTGGAAATTCAGAACTAGCTTCAGAAAGTTTTTTTCCCCTTTCTTTCAAACATTTTTCAATTTTTTATTCAAACATATTTCAAAAAAAGAAGATTTTTTTAAATTCGTTGCTTCATTTATTGACTCTTTGTAGTATCATGATCTGTAGCTGACGAAATTATTACTGTTCTTTTAATTAAAAATGTAATCGAAAAATAACAGATTTGAAGAGAAAAAAGTACATTAGCCAATTAGGAAATATTGAACATTATTTAAATAATTAATAAAAACTATTTGTTTTAATCATTTTTTTCAGTTAAAAAATTATAGTTCGTAGATAGGAACAGAAAAAATTATATAAAAGCATTATTAAGTTATGAAATATTGAATTTCATTTAAATAACGTATCACAATTGTTTACATACAAAAAAAAAAAAAAAAAACAGTTTTCATGAGATTTCATTCATGGATTGGCATTCTTGAATACGAATAAATATGAGAATATCTGTTTTGTGTCACATAAATGATTTCTATTTATGCATATAATTTGAAAAATAAAAAATTGTATATTGTATCTACAAATCAAACTAAAATACCTAACACAATATATGCCTTACATTGAAATTTTAAATAACATAATCTATGGAATGAAAAATATTTAAAAAATACTGTTTTAACATTACAAATTAAATGAACAATAGCAATAAATACTTAAATTTAATTTATATATTTTATAAAGCAAATTTATTTGTTGTTTATAAATATTATCAGACTTCTATGTCAATGATTTGAGCATCAGTAAGAAGCCTACCAATTAATTAAATAACCCTTTATTAGAAGTATTTCCCATGAATAAAAGATTGCAGAATAATTTGCGTGATTGGTTACATACATGAGTAAAATTTATGATTGCATACATGTTTCTATGCATTTATAACGACGATTCTAATGGTATATATATATATATATATATATCAGTTAAAAATAGATTAAAAAATTAAAACTGATACATAATTTTTATTTTTCATAAATTGCATGATATTTTCCAGAAATCATCAAAAATTATCAAAAAAAAAAAAAATCAAATGAATTATAATTTGTTGTTTATTAATTTGTTATCGTTTGTCATATGGATAAAAAAATTATTTCTTATTTCCACTAATTTTAATAAAGAAATAAATTTCTGTAACAATATTTGTAATAACTAAATTTACTAAAATTTTAATAAAAATGTTTATATTTAAAAATTAAGTTTCTTTTTTCTAAACTATTTTTTTAAAAAATTAAAATCTCAAGCTTTTAGTATTTCAATTATTTCTGCAACGTTTTAATTTTATAAATACTTGGACAAGTTATTATTATGACTTTTTAAAAATAATGATTTAAAATAAAGACTTTTAAAATTGGTTATTGATGGATATTTAAAGCGAAATATTTACCAACCACAATTATTACCTTCTTATGAGAACTGTATTTTGAATTCATGTACATGGACACTATAAGTTTAAATCAGAATCTCTTGCCTAAATAGATTATGTACATTTTCACATTTTCTAACCCAACAGAATCCATTTGTTACTGGAGATATTTTTTTCCTGTCACATTTGTATTTATCGACTGTACATCTGCAAATAAATGTTGAGTGTGTGTTCTATGCTGAATAAAAATTGAAATAAAGGCTTTTAATAAATATGCAATAATGGTTTACTGATTTAAATATTTCATTTGTCTGTAAGTTTTATACAGAGATTAAGTTTACTGTTAATATCACAACTTGTGATTTGTAAATGAAAAATTTCCATTCTCCTGAATCTTAATTGTTGATGTAGAACTCTATTTTTAAGTGTTCAGCATGTCAACTAGCCTAATTAATTCGTTAGCAATATAAGTCTCTCAAGATTTAGTACATTATAATTATTATTTATACAAAAAACACTTATAATTTTTTTATTTCTAATGCCCGGCTATTTAGGATATTCCAGCTATTTAGCACTACACTTCGGGAGAAGTGATAGCAACTTATATACTGGGGCATCCAGTGGGTGTTATATCGTTGCCCGAAATTGGGTGAATCTTCGTAATTTAAAAGCAGGGACCAAGCAGAAGATACCCAGAGATATCATTTTACATGGAGCACATTGCGACATATTTTACGTGCTTCATCCGCCATTTGTGATCTTCAGTGGATCGGGATTTGAATATATTACCTTCCATAATAACTTAAGAGCACTTCTCATAGTGACACTGTTTGAAATACTTCAAAAATTAAGTCCTTTTCCTCATGAATTTTATTAAAATGAAGCTGACAATAACTAAGAATTGAAGCGTGACAAAACCGATAAGAACTAACTTAGTTTCATATATAAAAGCAGAGCATCAACCAATAGCAAGATATAATTAGCATACATACATAAGACATTTAGAAAAGAATAATATAACAACTAACCATATATTAGTATATTAGATTAGGGGAAAATCCATTATTTTTTCGGTAGATGGCTGCAGATGTCTATATTTCGTAAACTATCAATCGAACAATTTCAGATTTAGGCTGGTTGGAAAGGTCACATTTCGCACTAAAATATTCCCTATGCAGTTTTTTTATTTGTTTCATTCGATTGTAAATTACAGGGTGTTAAAATTGAAAGTCAGCAAAAAAAAAAAAAAAAAAAAAAAAAAAAATCATACATTTTACAGTTTTTCTTTAATAAAGACGAAAATGCAAGCCAGGAGGGTGGAATTGCAAATGGTGTTAAGGGTCCCAATACTTTAATAGCCAATTAAGTGAAATTTATTAATTACGCATAGTTATTTTTGATGTTTAAGAAGCACCTCGCACCCGTCTTTGAATATGTCGAAAAGATCACAGCCAGAAATTGTTTGAGAGAACATATATGTTAACAGTTATTATATGTTAACACCCATGAAGCAGTTTATAACATTTTCACATCGTGAATCCGGAATATATTAATGAAAGACTTGAAAATCACGTGAAAATAAATTTTTTTTCCTCAACCTAATATTAAAATTTTACTATTGCAAATGTGTTAATAATTATGTGTTAATTTAAATAATAATTAAGAATTAATATAATAAATTTATTGCACAATGTTCACATCAAAACTGCTGATTGTCAAGAATTTTAACTATTTTATTCAAAACACAATGAATATGGAATTACTGAGATTCTTCACAAGTTCTTCCGTCATTCAATCAAAATATCTATTTTAAGCGGCCTCGTCTCTTTGGAAAAGCAAATGATAGTTATTTATTTCATTTTTTTTCACTGTTAATTGAGAAGTGTTAAAAAGAGGCTATCCTTTAACTGTAACCGGAAATTTTCAGCTGTTCAAGGAATGACAAACATTGAGCGCCTATTTTTTCTGGTTTGTTTGATTTTCAAACGACATAAAGTGCTTTGGCTTAGTGGAATGTGCGTGTCATTAACTGTAAATAATAAGCATTTAGCAAAATAATATACATCAATGATATGCTTTAACCATGCAGTTATATTTAGAGTAATTCCTTTCTTTTGCCTTTCATTTAAATTAACCACAATGGTATGTTAATACTTAAGTTACCTTATAAAGTGTAATGCGAACGTAGGAATTTGTGATAAAAATCACAACTTCAGGATGATTGAATACTAAAACTCTACTATTTTGTTGTTGTTGTCGTGTGCCAGCCAGAATGGCAATATGGGGTGCGCTGCTCCACTTTTCCAAATGAACCATATTTGGTGTGGAGTCCGACTTCCTCAGTACACACATGCCATAGGTACCCGTTTATAGGGTAGGCAACCATTCACACACAAAGAAAGGACAAAGACAGGAAAGAGAGAGAGAGAGAGAGAAAGTACATCCATGCTCAAGCCAGGATTCGAACCCAGGTCCCACCCATCTGTAGTCAGGTACGCTGACCACTAGACAGGTTGGGCGGCAAGAAATACAGAGAGAGAGAAAGGAAGGAAACATCCATGCCAAAACCGGAATTTGAACCTGGGACCAATAGCCTAGTAGTCAGGAACGCTAACCTCTCAGCCATTGGCCAGCTTATTAATTTGTTAAATGTCATTATACAGAAACATTATATATATATATATATATATATATATATATATATTTAATATTCAATTTTTATATTATTATTATTATTTGATGTACTGCTTAAAGTTGTTTAAAGTAACATTTGTTGTACTGTTTCCTATATTTTTGGGGACTACAGACATTCAGTTTCAATTGTTCATAAAATGCTTAGCATATAAATTTTGCTTCGTTTTTAAGAAAAATCTGAAATTTAACCAGTTCTAAAAAAAAGGAGCAATTATTTATAAAAAAAAATTTCTCCTTAATTTCAAAAGTAAGATGATAATATTTTTAAATTGTTAAAAGTATTTAAAAGTAGAATGAATTCACGCGTATGGAATTCTATAATTAAGGTATTTGAAATTACCTTAATTACAGATTAATACCTCCAAATATGACATAATTTACTAAAATGGATTCCAGCAAATTATATCTTTATATCAAAAATATTATTTTCTGAATTCAGTTGAGAATTTTTAAAAAGTATTTATAAACACGTGTCTCTATTTCGTGAGTTGTTTTTGTTTTGCACATGAAGAAAAAAAATTCAAATTAATCACGTATAAAATTTATCATCAAGAGCACAAAAAAATTCCCATTTGGTGGATTCCACCTTGTTATCAAACTTTCATTGTAATTTGATATCCCTCTCTGTTAAATGGCAGATGTTGGTTGAATTAGCATGCAGATTGTAACTATAGAGCTTGTAGAAGTTCCAGAGCGTGTTTTTTAATATAATAAATTGGAGACTTCTGACAAATAATAACAATATTTATTTTTAAGTATATAATGTAGAACAAAAATTAATAGAACATCATACTGACAAAATCGTCTGATTACAAAGCTCGTGTCAACTAGCACGAGCCTAGTCGCGAAGAATTAATCTTCTCTTATATGAGGGAAATAAAGAGCCACTGAGTGCACACACTCGATGGCATCATTACAATGGTGTGACATCACTACAAGCTGATTGTATATAAAGAAACTAAATCATCTATTTCTAAATAGCTAATATTCCCTGGTTAGGATTTTCTTCTGTACGCACTTGACCACTAAAAGTTATCTTAAATGGCTTTTTTAAAAACAATAATAAAATTAAAATATATTTCCGGAATTATTTCAATAATATATATGGGTTATTGTCCATCGTTCTTAAATAATACGAGGCTACAAATTTCTATACCAATAAAAAAAAATGTGTAAAATAACCACGCTTTTTTTCTTTTAGCAATTCGATGAAGCACCAAACGGATTGAAGTTATTATTGTGCGGATAGCTAAGATTTTATTTCAAAATATTCATGAATTTTTTTACTTCTGAACGGGTGTTAAATATGAAGAAATATTGACAAGGAATAACAAACTGAAAAACAAAGTATTTTAATCTTTCTCATTCAGCCAAAAGTTCTTCAATAAAACATGCTTAAAACATTTCCTGAATTGTACCGTAAATGCATACTGCTTTTTGTACGTATAAATTGCTTCTAGCGAAGTAATCAATCTTTGCCAATCGAAAACAATGTGCGTGAGAACTCATTTCACGAATTTATGATTATCTGAAGGTACTCACGAAATCTGAGAACAAATGTATGTGTTGAAAATTTATGAAAGTTTAGAAATATAAAAAATTAAATCTTTTATTTTTAACTCGAATAGCCAATATTTGAAAACTTTATTTAAAATACAGTCGGTCATAATTAATTTGTTATCAATGAGAAACTAATTTTTTCCCATCAGACTTAATACCTTGTTTTATAATTGTCTTTATAGTATGAATATTATGCATATAGACTTAGTAATATAATTATATTCGTGATAGTGAGTATATTTTATTTTTTCCTATATTCTTTTGCAGTGGGAATTCCATAAGAACTGAGATATATTTTTGTGTCTACCAAAAACACCACGGAATAAAAAAATAGTAAAGTACAGATGATTATTTAAAATGTTTATAAAAGCCAATTTAATGATTGATTCTATTTTCCTAGTTTCTTGCCTCTTTAAATAATTGCTTTATTTGTTATACATAAAAAAGTGAGTGACGCAGATGCCTTGATGAATTTATAATTTTTAGAGGGAAGTGCTAGTTTAAAAAAATGCTTGCGTGCAGAAATAACTCGTAAGTTTGGTAAATCAGAAAATGGCGTGAATTAAACGTATAATGCGAAATATTAACATTTTAACGTTGATGCTACCATTTTCTCACATGATATTAACTGATTTTCTTACTTCAACCATCCAGATTTTATAAAGTTTTTATTATTCAGATATTATGAAGTTTTTGATTATTTACAATACTTTGTGAATGGTTAGACTTAAGAAGATATTCAAAACACACAACCATCAGTTTTTTAAATCAACCTCCATCTATAAAGGAGGATCATTAAAACATGTGTATTTCGGTAAGCTTTTTTCATCTATTTAACTATTTCTGGAATTAATTTGTCCAAATGATGGTAAGATTTTTTGGAACAATGCAATTCGTTTTTTTCTATATCACCATTTTTGTAAGACAAAACATAAACTTAAAGCCAGAATGAAGCTTAGAACACAGAATCATTTGTTTCGCTTAGAATATTTACAAACATTCATAAATTTCAGAAAAATAACCTGCTGACTAGGAACATAGAACCATCTGCTTCCTTTTGAATATTTATAAGCGTTCATAAATTTCAGAAAAATTAGCTGACTAGTAACATAGAATCATCTGCTTTTTTTAGGATATTTATTAACATTCACAAATTAAAAAAAAATTTACCTGCTACAAAATCATCTGCTTCGTTGAGAATATTTATAAGGGTTCAGTAAAAGCGTTCATTTCTGAAAAATTACCTGCTAACAAGGAACTAGAATCATCTGCTTTGTTTAGAATATTTATAAGCGTTCAGTTAACAATTCAGAAAAATCACTTGCTATTTTATTTTTGTTAATTTCGTGTTATTGCCACTTGAAGAAAAAGAACTCTTAGTTTTTTTGGAATGTTATTTGCAACCTCGTTTTATACTTTTAATTTACATATATATATCACAAACATGGCTCGCAATTTACAAAATTGTGACTTTCATGGTCATGGTGATTTTAACTTAGAATAGATTTCTCACTGATGCGACATTTCTGAGTGAACTCAATTCTTTTAAGCCTTTTACTCCAAGAGTGGCGTTTCAATTAATGGGGCGTTTTACGGAAATTACGTATAGGAAATGTCTAAAGGCAAAAGCTGTTTTCAAAAATAAGTCTCCAACACACGCACTTCAGTGGACTGAAATTTTTTGTTTTTCAATCTCAATATAAAATTTTATCACAAGCTATTTTTCATTTATAAGAGATTTTCTTTGACTAAAATGTTTCTATTGCAGGACTTCGAAGTGACTGTGGTGCGAGCTGTAAAGAAAGATGGATACGACGGAAAAGATGAGAGCCCTCTGCAATGGACCTTCTCAGGAGCTTTGCTCTATTCCATTATAGTGATTACAACTATAGGTAATTAACTGTTCTTTATCATAATTTTCAGTGTCTCTCTCTCTAGGTGGCGCGATTGTCGATGAACTTATCTAATATTTGGGAGAAGTCACTGGTGATTGAATATATTTTTATTTTTGACATTCATTTTTGTGTCACAAAAAAAATTAAATTTTAATATATTTCTTTAAAACATTTTGTTTGAGTACACACTTTTTATTATTAATTTTCAAAAATATAATCAAGTGTAATTATGGATTTTTCTTGGTCAAAAGATATAGTTTGGGATTACTAAGATTAAGTTTCTTCATTAATTAACTACTAGGATATTATTTATATAAGAAGGTTTATATGTTCTACGAATCTTATTGAAATATTTTCTCCTTATGAAAATAGAACGGATTGCATAACATAAAAAATCAAAACATCATACTACTGCACAAAATTGTTAATGTCATATTATTGAATTTTTAAATTTTACTATTTTAGCAAGTTGGTACATCTTAAAAAAAGAATGTTTACGTTTTTAGTCTTAAAGATAAGTATTTCAGAGATTAAAGGATGTTATATGTTACTTAGTAAAAAGCTTCTAATTAATTAAAGAAGATTAAATATTTTTGCAAGAGGTAATGCTTTAATATATAAAAACTTTACTTGAGTACAAAAAATAAGCATCTGTTTTTGAATTAAAGTTTTAGCGATTGTTTTATCTGTTGTAGCACAGATGGAATTTAACTCAAAATTGCATTTTGACGCATAGTCCAGTAATACATAAAGAGGTTTCAGTTTATAGAGTAGTGTGGGGGTAATCTTTTTTGAAATCTTGAAGAATAAATAGTGTCATTATATTATTGTTACGTTTTAACTCCTTTTTAAATAATCAACCTTTGGATATTTGTAGAGATTCGGATTCACTTTAATCCTCAGGTCTCGGTTTAATTGCCTCGAGAAAATGATCATTGAATGACCAACAAATCAAACCTTTTTAATCTTATTAATAATGAAAAGACGTAAATAAAATTATGAAATATTCCAATATAAAAAATCCTTACAAGATTTTTAATATAAATGCATAGTTAAGACAAAGTTTTAAACTGCTCCATCATGGCATATAAACAAAGGGTTTCCAAAATAGAATATCCTCGATCTTACAAACTCAATAAAAATTTCAGACTGCCAGAAAAACTATAAAATACACCATTCAATTCACTAAATTAAATAATAGAAACACAATTTATTATTATAATAAAAATTGTTATTCAAGGAAGCTGGGATCGAACACAGAACTGCCCTTTTGAAGAGACATGGTTCTGTCTAAGTGAGCCACTGAATTATTTATTAACTTAAAAGTAAATTATAAGAAAGAAAAATTTTTTTATGAATTAGTCCCAAAAATATAAAGGCTCTCCCATCGATAGGATCTTAAATTTTTAAGACGATTTTATATAGATTTTTGGCCACACGAAAAGGCGTTTTATTTTTACAAATGACGAATGTGGTGAAAGTTTAAGGAGTGAGGTATAATATCTTTGTGACGCATATTCCGTTTATTTTGGTTTTAATGAGGAGCGGGCGCTGCCTTTGGCGATTGGCCAGTGTAACTTTTTCCCCACCATTGACTACCACTTATTTTAAGTAATATAAATATACAGAGCTTTCGTTGACGACGGCTGCCCCGACGAGCAAGTCTTTCATATGGATTTTTTTAAGTTCAGAAAATATAACATACTTGTTAGTTTTTACTGGTCACAAGAAGAGTTGCTTTTAGGTTCTATATACAGGAAGATATATATATAATCTGATCAAGTTTTATGGTTTAAGGAAAACTCGTGTCCTTTTTATTGCTAATACTTTATATTTTTAAAATTTGTCATATATTTCAGAGTAATTTATATGCAGTTAACTTACAATTTTAGGTATTGTTTTCTTAGAATTTTTTCTAAATAATTACATTGAATGAAATTGTGTATTAGTGTTTAAGAGAAAGGATCAAATAAAAATTTAATATTTTTCTTCTAACTTTTTAAGAAGGGCAAGATTTAGATTTTTTTTCCCCTCTTCATTCTTTGCTTTCTACTTAGCCTAGAAGGTTGTATTCTCAGCGCTCTCTTGCTTTTTAGTATTTTTATTTGTATTAAAACTTTTCTTTTCAGAACAACACATAATGTCTCTAAAGAGGAAAACATTGCGTTCTAAAGAACGTAACATCGTTAATAACGTGCGTATATTTTTTGAAAATGAAGCAAAGTTTACTTCGCTTTCGATACCAATTCAGAAAGCACAGGAACGTACTGCGGCTGCTACTGACGTTTCTCTTAGAACTGTCCAAAGAATTAAAAAAGAATCCAGGACTGATAGGCTTTCAACTCCTGGGAAACAGCGTAATCGACCTGCAGAAAGCTATGTAGTTTTGGACAATTTTGATTTGTGTGTCATTGGAAAAACAGTAAATGAATTTTATGCGTCTAATAAAGTTTCACCAATTTCATTATTATTGCCAGTGTTGAAAGAAAAAATTAACTTTTCTTGGGAAAGGGAATCTTTTAGAAGAAAGTCTTGCATCATATTGGATTTCGTTGGAAACGATGCCAAAACAAAAGGAAACTACTGATTGAACGGCCAGACATAATTTCGCGGAGAAGCCGGTACTTGAGAGAAATAAAAAAATATTGAGAAAGCCGAAAAAACATTATTTATGTGGATGAAACTTGGATTGACAGCAATTTTTCCTTCTCAAAATGCTGGCAAGATGAAAAATTTGATGCTTTCGTAAAAGATGGTGCTGGTAATAGGTTAATTGTTGTGCATGCTGGATCAAAAGATGGATTTGTGCCAAATGCAGAATTAGTATTTAAAGCAGGCTGTGCAACAGGTGATTACCATGGGCAAATGAATTACGAAAATTTTGAAAAGTGGATACGAGAAAAATTGTTGCCTAACATCCCTTGTATTTCCATCATAATAATGGATAACGCATCGTACCATATGAGGATTTTGGATCCAGTACCGAAGAAATATTCGACGAAAACTAAAATGTGTAAATATTTGCATGACCAAAAAATACAGTATGATAGCACTATGAGAAAGCCTGAACTGTTTCAATTAATTAAAATGAATGCTCCACGTACGAAAAAATATCATATTGACGAACTTTTAAAAGCGTAAGGTCATTCCGTTCTAAGAGTGCCTCCTTACCATTGTGACTTAAATCCTATTGAATTTGTTTGGGCAACAGTAAAGTGCCATGTTCGCGAAAGAAACGTCGAAGCTGATCTCAGTTTGAAAACAATGAAGGAATTGACGTCAAATGCAATTAAAAGTATCTCAGGAGAAACCTGGCAAAAATACTGCTGACATGTAGAAAAAATCGAAGCAGAATATTGGAAAATTGATGGACTTGTGGAGACTACAATTGAAATATTAAATTTTGATATAGGATCCGAATCAGAAACTGATACTGCTTCTGAAAGTGGTACAATTGATTGTGATTCGGACACTTCTATGGATACTTATTAATAAAATAATAAGTATCTATAAGAAGTATAAGAAATGAAATTTTAAAAAAATAAATACAGATCAGCTTTGGAAGTTCTCAAAATTATGTAGATTTTTTATAAGAAGGTTGACTCAGCCAAACAGATAGCATTCTGCGAAATGAGGAGTTTGGTTCTCAAATTAGTGGGTTCAAATCTGTATGAACCAAACGGAGTGACTGCGAAAGGTTTTCCTTGCACGTTAACGAGAATTCGGGCCACTTTCCATTAGAAAGACCTCCCTGAAGGCATTTCCTCTTCTTCGGCAACTCCAAAAACTATATTTTCCCTTATATTAACATATATTATTCATGCGAAATCTGTATGAATTTTATTTTTAAAAATTTTGAGAATTCTTTGATGTTATCCTTTTTTTTACTTGATATTATACATAAAAATGTTTTGATAAAATGTTTTTATATAATGAAAATTTTTAAAAACTATTTAACTGATAGATTTTACTGAGCGACATATAAATATTTTATATTCCCTCAAATTATTTTAAATGATTCCATAGGTGCTCAATATATTTCCTACTATAAACATATATGAATTAAAATAAATTCCACAACATTTTAAAATATTAGTATTTCGTAATATGATTAAATATGTATCTTGAATAAAAAAAAAAAGGCTGTAAAAAGTTAATTTATTACTTACGGAGTTTCTTTTTTCCCTAAAATGGACGTTCCTTACATGAAAACTGTCTTCATCTAAATTAAGAACAAGCATATTCTAGAAAATCTCACCCTTCCCTATTTTCTCAAAAATTATTACGATAACACAACGAAAATAAAAAAATTTTGAGCACATAAATTATTTATCGTTCGGAGTCTACAAACAGTTTTTGTTCCTGTTCTTGTGAACGAAATAAATTGTAAAATATATCTAATAATGAAATTTTCATAACAAAATAAAAATATTTTCATTCTGAATGTTTTGTCTAACATAACTTAATTTATGTATTTATATATTACTATTATGGTATTTGAATTCTTCGAAAAAGCATAACACATACATATTTTATTTTCATTCTACATCAAAAGGTGCTTATTAGCCAAATAAGGTAACCTAGATTGAGGCGCTTTCTCCTCGTTTCTTCCTCCGTTCTCTAAATTGTTGAAATAGACTTCTCTGATAACACGTGACTCTTACGTCACACCCGCCATCTCCTGGCGGTCGCACTATACCTGACAGTTCATTCTGAGATAGGGATGGCTAAACCAGTTATTTTCTAATAACTAGTTATCATCGTTATGTTCCATAAAAATAACATATTTTAAAAACCGTTATAAAATAACAGTTTTTGTCACGTGATCAATATGAGAGCTCTTATTGGTTCACTGGCAACTGATAACAGTTTTTGCAGAATTCTGTTATGCAGTTAATCACATGACTCATTTAGGAGCCTTTCATTGGTTTTCTTGTAACTTATAACAGTATGACGTAGATTCTGTTATTTGAAGGGTCACGTGTTTAGTTTTACCATATTTCATTGGTTCTCTGATACCGTTTAACAGCTCTGGAACGAGAACTTATTCCGAGAAAACACATGTGTTTGGGTTTCTTAGAAATTCCGAAGGGCTATTAGGGTAACAAAACTGGTTTTTGAGGAAATGCAGTTAAATGAGACTTTTGGTGAGCCATGATTACCTAAAATTGACACGAAGTATTTTAGGCGGAAATTTTTTTCCACATTGATATTTTTTATTAAAAGAAATTATTCAAGAAATTATTTAATCTTACATTTAAAAAAATTATGACATTACGTTAACAATTTAAAGACTTTTCTTTATTTGACAAAACAGTTTATAATCTTGCATTACAGATTGTTGAGATTAGAAACTCGATTGTAGAATAAATAAATTTTGCCTATTACAAATATTATATTTTTTTAATTAACTGGTTATTTTAATAAAAATTGATAATATTAATTTTTTCATTTATTTTTATTGCAATTATTTAAATTATAATTTGAATTTACACTATGTTTTATTCCAATTTTTTCAATAAAAATAAGTTGAGTCCAGATATGAAATAACTTATTTTATAATAATAATATATTATAAAATGACATATCTACGTGAACACGTGTTTTAAATATTTAAACGTTCGTTATTAAAAATTATAAATAACTCGATCGAACGTTATTAAAAATTTCCAATTATAAACATTAACTTTCAATGCTTTCAAAAAGCTTACCTTTCTATCAAATTATAATATTTCACTATACATTCTTGATTTAATGCTCTTGTATAATCTAATTTCGTGTAAAATCTACTTTAAATATATTAATAAACAAAACTTTGCATCATGAGGGAGTAAAAATATAAATGCTATATGAGAAGAATAAATTTTTTTTTAAATACTCGTTATGGAATGACATTTTTAAATAAAAATGTATATTGCGTATAAACAACATTTGCAGAAGAATGATGAAGACACTATTGCAATAAATAAGACATTAGCTGTAATGAATAGAATTACTGTCACATTATATTAGTTTATATATTTTAAAATTATTTTCACACAAATATATTTTTTACCATAAGCAACAGATTTTATTATTATTTATCTCTATAGAGATTACTATTCTGGCGAATTTCTTGATTTACATTGTTTAGTATTTGTTATATAATTTTACATCAAATATCAATCCGTCTTCATAGAAGAATTCAAGATTAAGTAACTTTTGAAATTATAAATCTTTAAATAAATTAAAAGAATAAACAAGTTTAACATCATTAATTTCTGCATATCAAGCATATGGTAACAGCAATCTTTTTATAATTTATCAATGAATATTTTCTATAGAATTGCATAACAATTGCTTACATGCTGTCTATTTTAAAAAAATATATTTTGCAAGTAAAATATTTGGCAGAAATTCAATTAATTAAGCTATATTCCAAATAGGACTCTTATTAACTCTACTCATTTTAAAATATTTAAAACAAAGAATTAAATAGTAAAAATAATACAAGAAATGAAACAAACTATAGAAACAACAGAATCAGAATTCTGACATGTATCAGAATCAGAATTCTCACACAAAAAGGACTACAACCCTCACATATTTGAAGCCAAATTAATAGTTATATAATTTATAATTTACTCTAATTTATAATAATTAATAATTTCTGATGTTGCTTGTCAATAATCAATTTTAAAGTTAAATTTCTAGGTAATTCAGAAATTTGAATCTGGTAGAATTTTGAATTAAACAATTCTAAGTAAACGTAGTTAGTTATAAATAGCTCTACAAACGAAAAATACAATTAACAAGAGTTTTTAGATTTTGAATGTAAAAAGGTTTCCATTAGCATAAAGTATAAAATAAAGTTAAATTTCAAAATTTTTTTTGCTTAAACCAGATTATAATAGTGAGAAATTAATTTTACAAATCTACAAAAATGATAAATTTTATCACAAAGGGATTATTAATTCATTCCTTAAACTAACATTTGAGCGATTAAAAAAGCATTATAGCATTTTTGAATTCAGATAATCTATTAATTTTAAAAAGTTTTTTTTCTTATACACACACACACACACACACACACATATATATATATATATATATATATATATATATATATATATATATATACACTTGTAACAATTAATATGATTACATGACATGTATCAGATAACAGTTATATTAATTGTTATTTTAATTATGATAATTTATTTTAAACAAATAATAAAACATTATCAAAAAATACTGTTAGATTCTACAAACTTTTAAAATTTAATTGAATAAGCTTAATTTTTTAATCTATTTTTATTTATAAAAATTAATAATTTTCCTCTCGAAATTTGACATAAAATTTCAAATATTTCACACTTAATCTTAACTTTTGAGTATTATTTGAGTATTGATTGTAAGTAATTAAAATCTTATTTATATTAATAGTTATTTTAATATAATTATGATAGTTCTTTTTAACGAATAATAATACATTATAATATCAAAAAATTCTGTTAGATTCTACAAACTTTTAAAATTTAATTAAATAAGCTTAATTTTTTAATCTATTTTAATTTATAAAAATTATTAATTTTCCTCTCGAAATTTGACATAAAATTTAAAATATTTCATACTTATTTTAATTTTGAGTATGATTTCGAGTTTGTGAAATATATTTCAGTTTAATAAAAATTTTGCTAAAATTCATAAGATTCACACAAATAAAACTAAATTTCAATGAAAGACGGAAGATGAATAAAATGTCCCCGCAATATTGTCATAAAAGGGATCTTTAAGAATCCCCATTCTTACTAATGCTTTCATCGTTTTTACAGTGAAATCTACATATTCAAACATCCGCTTTTCAACAATTAACTCCCCCCCTCCTCTGCAGTAGAGAGTCGAAGGTGTCATTGATTGATGGTCCACCAAAGGAGAGTATGGAAAATGTGTTCCCGAGAATCTCGAAAACTGGACGGTATAAGAAACTAAATCAACGATAACTTCTTTTAAGTTCCAAAATAACGATAACAGCTTTAAAGTTCCGGATGTTCCAAAATAACGATAACTGCTTTAACGTTCCGGAAGTTCCAAAATAACGAAATGTAGAAACGTTCTACAATAACGTAAAAGAAGTTACCAGCAACGGAACGATTTGAACTGTTCAGCAGGAAAGAAAACCGTTATCTTAATAACAGAATTTCTCAAGAACGCGTTTTTCGTTTAATGGTTATTAAGCAATAACTGTTCCTAAATAACAGTTCTACCAAATAACGACCATCTCTATTCTGAGAGCTGTTCTCGCCCAGTGCGGTTGTAATTGCTCCTCACTCTCTCCCGGTCTCCTTTACCGCGAAAGTGTAGTGGTGCCACCGTTCCCTTCCGATCTTCTATATCGGCGGAGCGTCGAGTTTTATGAGTGAATGATACCGACTCTTTTGAGTACGGGTATGCGGCGATCCTGATCCGTCACAATTACCGACTTTTTTTGAGGTTGTGTACTTTGTGCGGCGTTCCTGTGCTGTGCGAATATTCTCACCTCGGTGGGTGCCGCTTTTCTTCCATTTTGTTTTTCATAGCCACGCTGAGCTAACCTAGTTCTCGGCCTCTGGTTCGAGTTCTGGTTTTTTAGACCACGCACGCACTCACTGCTAATTAGATCAGTGACACTGCAGGTCGTTTTCTGGATATTTCTCGTAGCAACCAGGGCTCACACCTTGTTAATGAGATCAAGGTCCCTGAGCGGTTGAACTTTTTCTCTTTTTGACTTTTCCTGTTCGGAAAAGCCCCTATCCGTTTCTTCGGTGACGTTTCACCATGTCTGTTGAGGGAACGTTAGGTGCCCCCCCTCCCGCCGACTCGGAAGGCATTCTTCCAGTCGAATTTAAAAATGAAAATATTAAACATTTAGCTCAAACTTATCTTGAGTTTGACTACCAAAAAGATTATGCTTGCCTTGAATCAAGCAATAATGCTAGTGAGCTGAGAGAATATCTCAGAGTTTTGCAGGGTAATACCTGCCTACTTGGGCCAGTAATTGCCTTTAATTTCCCTTTCCTTCGGTTTCAGCAGCAACTGCTAAACCTCGAACTTAAATGTCAATCCTGCTTAACTGAGCTCGAGAGACAGGAAAACCTTAATGACAAAGTCAAAAAACTCAACTTATCCCAATCTGAGACCAAATCTCAAAAGAAAAAACGAAAATTCGTTGAAATAAAAAATAAAATTGATACGAGAAACCGTTTCGAAGTTCTCATAGACGAGCAGGCCCAAGATCCTACCACCGAGGCCCCTCCCACTGATACCCCAGCCAATGACAGCATGGAAACCACGGAACCGGCTCCCGCCCCTCCGAAACGCATACCGCCAATTTTTGTCGATGACAAAACGAATGGCAATAAAATTGTTAATGATCTCAATTGCATAGTGGACAACGCTATCACTGCTAATGTGACTAAGAATCACTTAAAAATCCAACCTATATCTATCGAGGATTATAGGAAAATCAACCGCTACATGGTTGAAAATAAAATTAATGCGCATACTTTCGAACTGCCAGGTGATAAAACATCCAAGAAGGTCATTAGGGGTCTTCCCCACGACTTTCCAATAGCTGATATTATTCAGGCTTTACATGACCAGGACATTGAAGTGCAATTAGTCACTCAAATGAAGAGACGCAACACTAATATTCCCCTCTTCATTGTCGAACTCACCAAAATCGAGAAAAATAAAAAAATCCACGACCTTTCATACATCGGTAGTTTCAAAGTTACTGTTGAAACCCTCAGAAAGAAAGCCACTCCCCCCCAGTGCTACCGCTGCCAGGGGTTTTTTCATAATTCCCGGTATTGCCACCGCTGCCTCAAGTGCGGCAAAGACACCGGCCAATGCACTAAAACTCCCCGGCTCAATGTGCTCTATGCAACGGACCTCATACAGCCAACTATATCGGCTGCCCTAAAAACCCGGTCAATTTCGTGCCTGCTGCACCTCCCGTCGACAAATATTGGGAAAAAAGAAAAGCTTTGGCTTCCCAGCCAGCCCCAATCCAACCCACTGTGACCCCCCCCAACCTACCACGTCAAACACAACCCCTCAAGCTGTTGTTCCCCCTCCTACCAATAAGCAGTATAACAATTATAATGAAGTTTTTACTGAATTTTCAAGACAACTTAATAATGTATTTGCAAATTTCTTGCAAATTCTCTCCTCGGTCAACCAAAATGCCATGAACAATCCTAATAATGGTTAGAGCATCCATACTGAGAATTCTGTCATGGAATGCACACGGACTCAGAAATAAATTAAATGAACTTGCTGATTTTGTAAATGACTGGGAACCGGATGTAATCGGTATACAAGAGACTTTCCTCAGCCCAGGTCACAGGGCTAGACTTGCGAATTATACCTGTGTCAGGAGTGATCGCACTACCCACAGGGGAGGTGGAACGGCTATTTTTGTCAAAAATAGTATCAAGTTTGAAAATATCCACGACGGTTTCTCCTCTTTTGAGAGCACCTCAATAGCAATTAAAACTGAAAATTCTAAACTTTACTTGACTAGTCTATACAGGTCCCCAAACATTAATTTGGATATCAACGACCTTGATAACATTATGACCAGAGGTAGTGCGGTAATTATTTTTGGTGATTGGAACAGTTCCCATCCCAGCTGGTGTCCCAATAGGGTCGCCAACGCTAATGGACGTATCCTGTATAATTTCGCACAAGACAACAACTATGACATCTTTGCTCCCAGTGAGCCAACGTACTACCACTTCGACCTTGCCCGAGACTCAGTACTTGACTTTGCGATGTCAAAAAACAACACCTTGTTTCAAATTAGATCGGTGCCAGAACTAAACAGCGATCACAATCCTGTGATCATTGACATTGGACCCAGCAATGGAATTCCCACTAGCCTTCAAACTGTCACCACAATCAATTGGAACCGTTTCAGATTTTATCTGAATCAGAACATTACCGGTAATCCAAAAATTACTAGTCATATTGAAATTGAGGAGGCGGTTTCTAATTTCGAAACGAAAATTTCCAATGCTATCAATACGTCAAGTACTGTAAAAAACACCAACTCTAAATACTACAGAATCCCCGCAACTATAAAAGCCAAAATTAAGGAGAAAAATCGAGTCAGGAAAGAGTGGCAACAAACTCGTGATCCCAATGTTAAACGTCTGTTAAATAGTCTTCAAAAGCAAATTAAATATGATCTATTCTACTATCGTAATGATCAATGGTCCGACTACCTTAAAAGTGTAAACCCTGAAGATAACTCGCTCTACGATGTCGTTAAGAAAATTAAAAATAATGATTATTCAATACCACCACTTAGTAGTCCGAACGGAATGGTTTACACTAACTCTGACAAAGCTGATGTCCTCGCTACTACCCTTCACGACACCTTACAACTAAACACGGATGTCTATGACAACAGACAAATCAGTTATGTAAATCGTAAAGTGACCGACTACTTCAGTGCACCCCCCCCCAACTAGACCATACCCACCACTCACCTCACCCAATGAAGTCATTGAAATAATTGCTAAACTTAAAATTAAAAAAGCAGCAGGTCTTGATAAAATTAATAACCTTATTCTGAAAAATATTCCCCTGAAGGCTATAACCTACATAACAAAAATATTTAACAGATGTTTAACGCTGAAGTACTTCCCAGATGTGTGGAAAACGGCTGTGACAATTTTCATTCCTAAACCTGAAAAGAATAGGAGGTTCCCGCAAAATTATAGACCCATTTCTCTCTTAAACTCCCTGTCAAAAATTTTTGAAAAACTACTCTACTGCAGGTTAATTGATCACTGCAATGCAAACGATATAATACCTGATGAGCAATTCGGATTCAGGAAGAATCACTCTACCATCCACCAATTGCTGCGCGTCGTCAATGCTATTGTAGAGGGTTTTAATACCAAAACTAAAACGGCAGGAGTTTTTCTTGACATCAAAAGAGCATTTGATAAGCTTTGGCATAGGGGCCTCCTAGTCAAACTAATTGACTATAACTTTCCATCCTATCTTATCCACATCATAAAACATTACCTTTGTAATAGGAAATTTATTGTCAGGGTTATGGATTGTTTCTCCGAACCACACGATGTGAATGCCGGGGTACCACAGGGTAGCGTTCTGGGTCCACTATTGTATGCCATCTACGTTTCCGACATGCCCAAATCACTCAACGCAATGACTTGCCTTTTTGCCGATGACACGGCCATTTTTGCCCAACACCAAGATCCCAGACGTGCCTGCCTTATTGTGCAGAATTACTTAATTGAACTTGAAAAGTGGTTCTATAAGTGGCGAATTGCAATTAATGTTGACAAAACTGCTGCGTTACTTTTTGCGAAGGGCAACCTACGCAATCTTCCTCCCTGTCTCCACCTATTCGATGAGGACTTAGAATGGGTTGATAAAACAAAATATCTCGGGGTCATCATCGATAAAAAACTCAACTTTAAGGATCACAAAGAGTATGCTTCCAAGAAATTTAATATCGCGCTGCAAATGCTCCGACCCATAATCTATAGCAACTCCCTTACTTTAAAAAATAAACTTTTAATTTATACTCAAATAATTAGGCCAAAACTAACCTATGGCTGCCAAATTTGGGGCCAAGCGGCAAACAACCATATTGAAGCGCTTCAAATACTCCAAAACAAATATCTTAGACGTATTGTAAAAGCACCCTGGTTTGTTAACAATCTAACTGTTCACAAAGACTTAAAAATCCCCACCATTCGCGAATTCATCCAATCCGCCACCAAAAAATTTTTCGATGATGTTAATACCTCCACCAACCCACTTATCAGTGTACAGTCTACACTTTCTTGCGGCACGCATCGACTGCCGATATCTAATAGGACCCTGTCATCCAAATGCAAAATTAGCATCAGGTGATTCTAATTTCATCTTGTAAATATTGTACATATTAACCCAGAAAATTTTTTAATCCAGTACTTTGTATTCTCTTGCATTTCTTATGTTGTATATACTTTAGCTTATTGTGTAAGCTTGTGTACATTCAATTATCTTGTTCAATTCGCATCAGGAGATTCTATCTCATTTTGTAAATATTGTACATACATTTATCCCAGAAAATTATTTAATCCAGTATCTTAATTATTCCAGTATTTTGTATTCTGTTTATACTTGTAGCTTATTCTTGTAAGCTTATGTACATTCATTTACTTTGTTTCACTTTCTGTATTTTCTAAATGTGCCCTCCCTCATCCCTCCCAGTCACTCCTCGGTCGCCGTACCGGTTCTCCGACCCGATAGCCCTCCGCTACCTTCCTCGCTCCGCTCGGTCCTAATACCGGTCTCTCTCGGCTCTTGCCGCCTTTTCCCCTCCACACCTTTCCAGACTCCTCTTTGGGGTGTTCTCACTTGGAACTCGTTTCCTCTGTCTCCTTTACTTCAAACTAAGGAAAAGCTTTCGGGCTGATACTTAACGAACGTGTATATAGTAGTAGTATACCTGACAGTTCAGTTTACAAGGAGTATTTATCCAGAGGCAGAGGTTATAATGAATGTGGAAATTATAAAAGAAGAAATTTGTGACAATGGAATTTTAAATACCAAGGAAGTGCTCTAAAAAGAACTCTAACATATTTTTTACATTTCCCTTTTTTTAAAATGTATAAAGATTTACGTAATTTATCGTAGGTATAAAAATATTATTATTATTAACATTAAATTATTAAATAACGTTATATTAATCTAGTGGTATCATTAGAATTGTATAAATATCTCAGTTTGGATATATATATATATATTATTTTGAGTGTTTTAATTCTTTCAAAAATTGCCTATGTCCTGAGGCACGGCCAACTAGACACTAGTCTAGTTGGCCGTGCCTGAGGTGACGGAAATACTCGGGAAAGTGCACTGGGAGGAAGGAACTCCATCAAATTCTTTCTTCTCATGAGGGAAGAAAGGTAGGAGGAATCCCGTATAGAAAGAGAAAAAAATGACTTCCGTCATGAATGGCCTTGAAGAGTCCTCAAGCACCGTTTAAGGCGCTGGGAAATTTCAGGAAACTTCTCTCGCTTAAGGAATTTAAATTATTCTTTCCTTTTTTGTGGCACTAAATGAATAGTGAAAGAATTTAGAACTAATGAAATGTGTGTGTGGCATTTTTCTTTCTTTCTTTTTTTTTGTTACCAAAAATCTTATCTGGATGGAAAATTTTGTATTACGATTAAAGCGTTTATTGCTGAAAATGTTACCCAAAGTTTCAAAATGTAATTTATTAAATAACCATTAAAGATCAGAGACCAGTGCTTTGCTTTTCTCGTCAATAAAAAAAATATATAAAATAGCCTTGCCTGATATTAAGGCTATTGTCCAAGTCTCTCATATGTCGATAGGGAGGGGGGAAGAATGTATTTAATTTGTCTCTAAAATTTAAAAAATTAACCTTTATAAATATAATCTATTACAATGCTATATATAAAATATATCAATACTCTGTAAATCTTATATAAAATATGACAATAAATTAAGCTCTGAAGAAGAGCGTCATACATTTGATCAGCAAAATTCAAAACGTTTTGTGGATAAATGATGTTTGTGTGGATTCCTGGTGCCACTTACGAAACAATCACGTGATTAAGGACATGACTCCAATTATTGACCGATGAAAGATTATTTACAGTTTCAATTCTAATATTATTGATTTTTCGTTTGCAATACATTTTATTCACGCTTTTTTTCACATAAAAATAAATCGATTTGGAGAATATTTCCAATTATATGATTATTGTAACTGTCGTTATAAAATCACTTGAAAGAACAACTAAATAATGAAAATATAACATTTTATTGAAAAGGATTCAATTAGTATGAAGTGTTCTTGCTTCTTACGGGTGAAATCATTTCCAAAGCGTTTTTGTTGCATATAATATTTATATAAATAATAATACAAATATCATATTAATATTCATGCAAATTAATTACATATATATAATACAATAGTTACCAAATTAAAAAAAAATTATGTTCGAAATAAAGAAGGTATATATTAAAATTATTAAGTTTTTAAAGTAATTTCTATTAAATTACAAGAAATGTATCATTCTAAAAATATTATTCTTGTCTTAAAAAGTAATTTCAATAAGAGGCAGGTTTAACTGAAAGAAAACATATTTTAAAAATATCGTGAAATAACTTATCAAAGAATTATTTTTCAAAATCATTATTGTTTAATTCAGATGTAGTTTTATACCGTTTATATTTTTATTTTATTTGAAACAATTTTCATCACGGGGTCCCACAAGCAATTGTTACTAATTAAAATATATAATCAAATAACGAATAATTTATATTATAAATAAAATTCTAAAAAAATTTTTGAGCTATTAAAATAAATTTATTTATTAAGCATTCATTTTTACAGAAAATTTAAAGCACATTTTTATAAACACCACGTGACTTGGATGTAAACATGAACCCGTTGCTTGGTTGGGGATGGAAAATTAAACATGCTGAATACTTCGTTTGGTGGAAAGCTCCGCCTCAATTTGGTCATACGTGACGTGACGTCATTTCGTGGCTGGTCCAACACCAACCATCCACAGTGTCCGAGTGACGGTGTACCGGTTTGTTACCTGCCTAAGACTGCAGTGCTGAAATGACATGAGCTTACTGAAATTTCTGTAGTCCCGCTGGTATAGCTGAATGTAGGGAGGAGAACGCCAGCGCAAGTGTCAACCCCGTCACTTGAACATGATTCGCAATAATAGATGGTGGCTTTGTTTAGCGAATTAGCTCATCAAAAATACGCAGACTTTGATGTATCTCAATAGCCTAATTACAGCAGCTGATATCTAATTTTGATCCAGGTAACGGGGAAATTTAATTCATTATAGGAAAAGTAGACTATAATGATTTTATTACTCAATGCAAGTCAATTTTATATTCTAAGATGGAAAATACATATGTCAATATAGAAATTTCTCATCTTTAGTGTTCAACGTGTTGCATGAAAATCTATCCTTGAATAAAAAGACATTTTAATTCGCTAGAGTTCAATAAAAACTCACCGCGGCATACTTGAGCTCTGAGACTTTCACAATTTTTGATCTATGTCATCATCAAAACTTCAAGTCTATTTTATTTTTGAGTCCGAGCCCTGTTTGAAGAAATGCCTTTTTTCAATCCTTAATGTATATTTAGAAAACCGTTCAGTTTAGTTTCATGTTACATCCCGTTTTAATTTGCCACACTACGATGATTTTTTGTTGCACGAAGCAATTAGGGAACAGGACATATATTTTAAAGTGGATTATGAATCACTACAAACAACCATGCCCAAGGTGGGAATTGAACCTACAAACTGATGTGCTGCACGCCAGAAAACCGAGCATTAAGTTCCCATCTCGACAAATATTTAATAAACAACATATATTTAATAAAATTAAGCCATAAAAAATATGAATAATTATTAAAAGCGAATGTTGTAAAGAAAAACTTTTATATTTAAAAAAAAAATCATTCATTCATTAACGATTCATAAAAATATTGTCTCCTTTGATTTTGTAATCAATAAAATGTGTTAGGAAAAAAAAATTTGTATTATGACAGATGGCTGTTGCATCTTTCAACATACATATTTGTCGGGTTGATGCATATTAGTTTTCCAGGTTTTCTCCTTTGTTGTACGTGAATACAACAAGCTCTGTCTATAAAAATGCCTCTCAGAAAAATATGTGACAAATATACGAATAGCGTGTGACTCCTTTGAGTTACTAAGCTAAATGTAGATTGTAAGATTCACATTAGTTTTCTTGAAGCGAACAGAGTTCCACCAGAACTGTTATTTAAATTGATTCTAATGCGGCATAAGCAACTTAATAGCTTATTGAAAATTAACGTTTGTCATGGCTTAAATTGGTTCGAAACTCTCTAATCACACAAATTTTAGAATAGCATATATCTTAAGCTAAGTCAGATAATTTTAGAGTTAATCGACATCATCGCTCTTTGCTCGGTTAACAGGGATTTCACATGATGAAGTTTGGTTTTGTTTGTCAAATCACAATCACTTTTGGTACTCTTGAGCTATTACAACTAAGAATCGTAATTTAAAGCGAATTACAAAGTACCACAGGCATTTATTTCTGGGGTGGGAATCAAAACCATAAATTCTTGAAATGAAAGTCAGAATGCTGACATATCTAGTACTAGCTAAGGATCAAGTAGATATATTTTGAATCAAATTTTACTGCAAATACCTGTAAATTAAAATTTTAATTAATCATCCTCATTCTCATATGTGTTTTGAAAACCAATACTTGGAAACCTGTGCGAGTTTGGCGTGATTTCCAATTTTCGCGCCAAGCAATATCTGTCAAGAAATGAAATTATTAAACAATTGCTTCAAGGGTTACTAGCTCACAAAACAAATTTAACGCATGTACACAATCACGTTACATCATAAGACGCTAGTTACACTGTTCAAACGCAAACAAACATTACTACGCAGAAACCATTTTATCCTCGCATATATCGCATTTTATCGCCGCACCAGGGTCCAGGAATAGGCCAATATATATATTTTGTATAGTAATCATTGGATGGAGATGTTTTATGATAATTATCTTATATTAAAAATTACATTTGTGCAAACTTCCGTCTAGTGTGGTGCAAATATGAAAAACAACCTCTGTAAATAGATGAGAAGCTAACATGCGCGCTCTTCCTGCTTCACATAAATCTAAAGAACAATCCATCTTCATAAAAAAAAAGAAAAGAAAAATCGGTTCAGTGAATAACACTTGAGATTGCTTTGCGTGTACATTGTAACCTGCCGCTTCATTAAGCATACAATGTGTAATGACTCTCACTTGGTTACAAAATGTGCAAACAGGGGAAAGCGAATGCTGCCGATGTTTTGTTTACAAACTCTGCCGGAGGGACACCCAGACGGAGCGCATCCAAGCATGGCGGTTAGCTGAGCAGAAAGAGGTATTTTCGTTCATTAGCCCCTGGTGGAGGGCCGCTGTGCTTCGCTTCTCTTTTGTTGCCAGAACAAAAGCAACAGCAGAGGAAGCTATTTCCTATATTCGGAGGTGAGAGTTATTTTCTTACACTTTTTTTTCAATTCCCCTCAGTTTGTAATTTAAGTTTTCGAAAAATCTTCCTTTTTAAAAATGAATGATATTAAATTTGACCGAGAATTTTATCTTATGTTCAAATAACGAGATTATTTTATTGGATTATTGTAATATTTTTGCCGATTCTCTGATATATGCCAACCAATGCCGCCAAGTAAGACTTTCAAAATTTTCAACTATAATTTAACTGGGAGGAGATTAATGGCTGAACTGAACTCCTTCTCAAACTTCAACACCACTCCGACGGAGGGACATAAAATCTTACGAGCATTTCAACGTTAATAAGTACTCTCTGCATCATGGTCTTTGTCTACTATAATAAACGAATTAACATCTTTCGACAATGAGAGTAATCTTATTTTCAATTAAGATTTTAATATTTATTTGGGGTAAAAGAAATCCATAATTTTTTTTTTTTTTTTTTTTTTTTTTGGTCGTTGAATGTAGCGTTTAATATTTCGTTCAGTATCGATCATACAATTTCAAAGTTATGCCCTTTGGAAAGATCAGAATTCGCACTAAAAAATATTTGTTGTTTTTTTATTTGTTCCATTCAGTTATAAGGTACGAAGTGTTCAAAACAGAAGTCCACAAAAAGAAAATGCTGTACATTGCAGTTTTCCTTTGATAAAAACGAAAATACAAGTCAGGCATTTGAAAATCGGGAAGGGTGCTTAGGGTCCTGATACTGTAATAGCCAACTGCGAGTCATTTTACTTTCATCGATTTCATTCAGGTAGATAAAAATGCACCTCGCACAGGTAGAACCATCGTCTAAAATATGGATAAACAAAAATGTCCGAAGTTAACCAGCATTTAACTCTCCAGAAGCTCAACGGCAAAACTGTTTGAAATCATTAGCAAACAGTTAATCAAAAACACGTAAATAAAGCATTGAGATTCCCGTAAAAATGATGGATTTCTTTTTTCTCAATCTAATATAAGCGCAATTAAAATAATAATTATCATTGTTGCCATAATCAGAAGTTTATAAATTTTATATTAAGTTACTGTCTTCCTAACAATAAATTTCTGTACTGACTATACTCGTGTATAAAATAATCTATTAAAAAATAATTCTTTAGAGATAAAATATACGAATTTGTAAATCTACTAAATTATTTGTATTTGGGAGCTTTATATGTATAGTTTCTCCTTTTCCAAAACATATTACATTTATGTTCTATATTAAAACTCAAAATTTTAGTAGAAATAATTTTGTTTCCATTCATAAAAATGTTTGTTTGAAATGCCATTTAAAATCAATATTATTGATGCAATTTTTAGTTACTTCCAATTAATATTTTAAACTATTAAGATCAGTAAGTTATAGATAGCTAGCACGAAAACAAACTCAGTATTTGGCTGTACTATAATATTTGTAATTTAACTGGACCGAAAATTTCAGCAATCAAGAATTGAAATTTTCCAAATATTCATGAAATTTATTTTTTTAATAATTTTTTATATTAATAAATGAAAACTTATTCTATAACTGTTGTAAATTTATTTTTCCTCACAATAATTATAACTCCTAGTTATATATGTTTCACGACAGAATGTATATTTTTGATTATTTGCAGAGATTGTTTTGAATTATTTTGGATTGTTATAAATAATCATCGGTTTAGAGATTCATAGGTTCAACTCTCACCTTTGGTGTGTTTATTACCTTGTTGGTTTAGTATTAAATTACTCTACAACAGAGCTAGGCAGACTTTTCTAGATGATGAGCTACTTTTAATTTTTATTTGTCTCCCCATCACTTTCAGGGACTATCCAGACTAAACATGTACATTTTTAGGTATGCAAATCATAAGAAATCATTTTCAGAATTTGGTTTGTTTGACGCTCAACACATTCATTTTCTGCACATTAGGTTTAATTAGAACGGGTCCTATGGCTTAAAGTTGAATTCGAATCATTACAAATATCCAAGGTGGAAATTGAACCTATAAACTACTGAACTAAAGGTAAGAGTGCTAACGAATCGGATATTAATATCGGGAATTACCCCAAAATGTTTTGGTAGTTCCCCTGTCGATCGCAATCCCTGAATGCCTATCCCTGCTCTAAAAGTTTGGTTGTCGAATTAGTCTTCGTATGCAAAAACCGAATGTAAAGTCAAAGGAATTATTTTTTAAGATTGGACTATGGTATCTAATTTTTGTTTGATATTTAACAGAATTTTAATAAATAAGATTTTTAATGCTAAATAATATCACTATTTTATTTTTTATAGTTTTTCACGAATAAAATAATTAAAAATTTTGAGGGAAGTAGAATAGTTTCATATTGGGGTCTGCGTGAAAATAAAAGAGTTTACCTCAAGCCTTCATTTATTGTTTCTTAAAATATTACAATGTTCAATCATGAAAAAGTGTTTTTTAATTTGAAAACGCAAGCATCGGAAAGATTCGAGCGCTCACGATGCAAATAGTTATTTTACTATGCAATAAAACGGGAATTTTCTTCAAGAAAAAAATTTTCAGTTGGTTTTAACAATTGAAATACTACTGCAAAATATTTTAATACAATATTGTGATGATAAAGCAAAAATGTAATCCGTTTTGATGTAAGCAAGTTTGGAGATTTTCTCTATTATAGCCTCTAATACAGAGGCTTATCAAAAAGTTCGATAAGCCTTAAGTTTTAACTTTGTCTATGAATACTATAAATCAATTAAAAAATTTTCTTAAAATGTGATTTTGCTTATTTATTCGGAAAACTCAATTACTTCGGTTTTAATTTTTTTGCGGCTTACATTTGACCTACCAACCAAAGTCACTAAATGTTATGAATGATTTCATAATTTTGAAACGAAATCAAGTTGTTCTGACTTTCTTATTATTCAACTTCTCGATCGCGTTTCCCATCAATGCTGTTGTGGTGTTTATTATTCTTGTTGATGTTAATGACACTACAACAACGCCAAGCCCGCCCGTCACTGAGACAAGGCGAATGAAGTCAGAGAGGGAGCGCCTTCCATTTTTTTTAATAGAGCACCCTCATACAAAGGTGGAAGTATGACTTTTGGCTCATAGATAGCAGCACCATCTGAATCTTCCAATTTTAGATATTGAAACTAGTGAAGACCCAAAGCCTGGCTCCAACCACCCCCAGAGGAATTAATTTAGAAAAGGAACATGGAGGACATTGCAACCCGATGAATTTAATGTGCCCCAGTCGCCATTAGTAAACACGACGGATCTTCGGCGAAGCCGGGATTCGAACTCACCACCGTTTGGTAACGAGAACGATACCCTAACCAACCAGGCCTCCGCGGCTCGGTGTTTATAGTTTATTTATAGAAATTTTGTTCCTAGCATTGGACAAATGCTACCCTTTAGGAAAATTCCAAATAAAGAAAAAAGATGCCAAATATATGCATACTAAACGACAATGTAGCATTTGGAAGGTAGTAGGTTCGATACCTTAACACCCAAGAACTGACATGTTGAAATAGGTTGTGAATGTCTAATGTTATTCCGCTGTTGTAACATCCTTTGAAAATGAAGCTGTTAGCTTAGGTATCGTCCTCTCGTCATTTGATGTTGCATCAGAATTATCCAGGCGGCTGGCTGTATCTAGTAATCTATTGTTACCAGATATATATATATATATATATATATATATATATATATATATATATCATCAAATAAATTAAAAAAATATTTATTCCGCATTTCTTGGATTTTAAAAATAGGGTTTATCATATATTTTACGAATTCATTACTTGTATTGTATGTATTCTAACCAAAGTAAATGTATACATTTTTATTCAAAATATATGCTATAAGAAGTATTCGACTTTTAGTATCTGCAGTTTGTCACTTAACGGTTATTTTTTGTACACGAGAAATAAATTAGAGCGAGTCTAATGTTTCAAGTGAATACCGAACCGCCCAAATATCCAAGCCTTAAGTGGGACCCACGAATCGTTGAGCCAAAGGGAAGAACGCTAACTATTCGACTACCAGCATGGCGCGAAACGTGGTTATTGTAACAAATATTAGAGAAAGCATACAGAGTGCGCGTAGGCTGCAGGTTGCCCGTCACGTAGTGTCAACATTAAAATTTATATTTCGGATATAATCAAGTTATAATCTGTGGGTTTTGGACCAGTAGTTCTTTAAATATAGAACTTTATTGTCTTGGTGAATATAATTTTATGATTTTTAAGTTTTACTCAAGGAACTATTAATTATTTCTTAATTTAAATGGAATAAAATTAAAAATATTCGATAGTCTTTTAATTCACTTATCTGCAAATATAAATTTTTAAACTAAGTAAAATAATGCATACTTATGATATTAAAATGAAATTATTTCCAGAAAATGCTATTCATTATTTTTGTATACTTGATTTCGTTTGTAATTTTACATTAAACCTCATATCCTTAACACAGGGTTTAAAGAACTCTGACAGAATTTTAAAATTATTAGGAAAATTATATAAATTGATCGCATTTTTATAATTTCTTGTAGTGATTTTATCCGTTGAACGAAATAACTATATAAAGAAATCTACTTTCTTCAAAAGTTTCAAAATATTCATATTTTCTTAGTGGCATGAAAACTTTTTTTCCGACGTTGCTTTAAAATAGCTGTAGATTATTAATGAATTTTTACAGAATCGACATCTGTATCTTCGACATCAGATACAGACAATACTAAAACAACAGTTGAAGTTGTTTGGTCTAAGGACATCGGTCAGTTGTACATTTTTGACTCCATATGCCAAGAGTCGTTTCATAACTCGATAAAAATGTCAATGATGTTATTTCTATTCATTAAATATGACTGTTTGATTCTCTTTTCAATAGAAATTTTATAAGCAAAAATTTATCAGACATTTTTTGTGAATGGCAACTCGATAAAATTTCTATGCGATTACAAAATTATAAACGATTACCAGATTTTCATTTATTTTGATTCCCTCATTGCCAATAATAATAAAAATTCTGGTTGACTTCGGAGTCCTGGGTTTGCCACAGAGGAACATGATTCGGTTTTCTGCATGCGGGTGGGTGCTTGAGTGTTTTCTTCTTTTGAATATATTGCTCATTACTTAAGAAGTCCTTTTGGGAGGCAATTGACGCGCCTTTCAATGGGCTTCGGCTGTTAGGTGGCCCACTATGAGGCGTTCAATACTTAGGCTCACCAAGGAATAATAATAGAAAAGTAAATGCGAAGATTAATCATAATACCTCTCCATATTTTAAATGGATTTAATGAATCCTTTTGTAATAATTACAGAATTTTAATTATTTCCACTCATATTACACATTTTACTAGTATTTTAAATATCCTTTAATTAGAACATAACGGAAGGTATTAGAGCTTTAGCTTGATATCATTTTGCTAACAGTATTAAGCCTTTTACTTAGGGGGCTTCTCCTATTCTCAGAAAACTTAATAAATTTCTCTAAAGGTGAAGTATGATTTTATTTATTTTCATTCAAACCACTTTTCGACTGAGTTTTCTTACAATTCTTTTAATACATGCACTGCGCATGTTAAGAGATACTGACGTCATAGGATTGATATTTTGTTCTAATATTAAATTAATGTATCTAAACCTATTTCTTCTTCTCCCATACATGCTTTCACATATAAGATTTAAAACATGTTTATCAATTCCAGAAATTTATAAATTTTTCGTTAAATTATTTTTCCGCTTTACTTTTAAAAATAAATTTTTTAAACTATTTTTTCAGATCGTAAAGTATTATTAAATATTGTTCCTTAATAGGTTTACCATATATGCTTACAGGTTTGCATATGTCCAATAGTTATCACTAACTTAATAATAAGTTAATTATATTTTTGCATGGCCGTAAACATTTCTATTTCAAGTTTTTGGGCGTTGCCATACATATCAACATAAAAATTACTTATCTACTTTACATCTTGATTCTTTAAGGAAGAAAATGGAACGCATAAGTTTCGATTAAATTGATACACAGATAATAATCAAAATCTCTGATCTGGAAAGATTAATCCATTTGACGCGAATGACCTGTTTCCGAAGTATTCGTAAAATGGAATATTTCAAATTCTTAAGCACTTTGAGAATCCGTTTTCCATTAACATTAGAAAAATCGAATTTATCATAATGACTCTTTTAATTTCCTTTTCAAATTACGTTTCTATTGAACTACATATTTTTATTATTATATCAGACACCATTTGCAAATCTTGGAGAAATTACAATATAATATATAATTTATTTTTATTAATCCTTCTATGTTTTATTCAAGACTTTCTGTATAAGTACGAAATATGAATACGCCATTCATTAATATGCTAAAAGCAAATTCCTTTTTGATTTCCGTTTTGTGAAAGAAATTTCATATTTCTGAACAATCAACATGTTCGCTATTTTAATTTGACGTTTTATGCTACAAGCGTGACATATTAATTACGTCACGTTTGAAGTATGTTTCTTGCAGTCGGCTTATGTGCCATTCAAGTCTTCAATAAATAAAAGATAGAAATATAATAATCTTAAAATCTAATTACTTGAAAACTACTCTTACTCTTGATTATGGAAAATTTAACAGCACAAGATCCTGTTTTAGAGAAACTGCACCAAGCTTATGTTATAAACTGAAATTTAATCCTACTCTTTCTTTAATTTCAGAACTATATTTCTTTGATCCGAACTCTAATGCATTTCCTATTGGTTATATATTGGGAAAATCATAAACGCGTTTGCTGAAATGGGCGAAAATTTTTTTTCCAAATTCAAAAACTAACATTTTTAGAAAACAATTGCAATATAGAAAAATCCTGGAATCCAATGCCACCGTGAATATATATTTTATGTTCTCAGCGGTCATTCAAACATGACAATTTTAAAAAGTGGAAAAGAACCACGCGCATCATTCTTGAAGTCAGAAGAGTCACTGGAATTAATCACATACCATAATACACACATAGCGGCCTAGGAGAGTCTCGAACTGTACTTTAGTATTTACGGATTTTGGGTACTCGCTCATCACCTAGCGCCTCGTTATTTTGAGCCACGGTCGGACTACGAGGTCAAACCACCTTTTTCACATCCACGCCACACACCAGCGGAAGTACTTTGGAAGTCACAGATGACTGTAGACAAATCTCCAACCCATGGAGTTCCAATAACCCAGTGAGGGAGAAAGTGGTCACTCTCCCAATCACTTCCCGGAGCAAATGATGCTTCAATTTGCTGACCTTAATTGGGAGCGACGTGAAGCTACGGAGCCACTAGAGCTCAACTACCATAATACGTGACTTCATAGGAAGTTCAAAACAGTGTTAATTACATTTTAAATGAATTAAAAACACTGTAATCACAAAATTTCGAAATGGTTGCCGGCTGACTGAAAACAAAACTACAGTTCGACATTTTGATATAAGTTTCACAGCATTAAGTGAACCCATTTTGTATTTAATCGTGAACAAAAATTCCTATTGTGTTTCTGCTTTGTTGTATCCTTATGTTATATTCTGTGTGTGAAATCATTATTGTATTTGTGCATCGAATGTGTACAAGTACAATATAAGGATTTTTATGTAAATACAATGAGACTATAGCTGGATAAATTTCTAAAAAAAGTCACATGCAGTTATATTTTATTACATATTTTAACTAGCTACCGTTCCCACCTTGCGGTGATTGAACAAAAAGGCAGTTTTGATGCCTCAAATATAATTTATTAATGATAAAATTTTTACAATACATCAAAATGAAAATTAATAAAAAACTATCTTTACATATGTGTCATTTGAAAAAAACATATCTATAAAACATAGATATAGATAGTTGACAGTAGAATAAACATGCTTCATCACTTGTGATATTAAACAATATTGAAAACGAATTTGAATTCATCAATAACTTTGCAATTATTAAATATCATTATGAAATGAATGATCACTGATGGTGAACTTTATCTTGGTAGTGCTTGTAAATATACAACATTTTTTGTTTTCCTATCTGGTGCAACAACAAATGGTTTTCCAACTCGTGAACACCCAACGTACAGCTGTCCCCGTGAGAAGCATGGATTTATCAAATTTAATCCACAATGATTATATCTGGGCTTTGTAAATGGTCATTGCAAAGGCTAGACGTACAGGTAACCGTAGACGTTTGAAATCAAATGGAGCATTCGTTGGAATGCGTGGTAGTTGTACATGTTGTCCTTGGTGTTTTCTATTTAAAATGGTTGCCTCCATATATATATATATATATATATTGATTACTCCAAATAAAAACATACATTTTTGTTCTAGCAATTTTTGTTAAAAATTGTATGGAAAATTTATAGACATGGGTACACATAACAGAATTTATTATATACACATAATATATATGATAAAAATTCGCTTCTCTATAAGACCATAAAATCTAAAAATATTATTCTCAAAATTGGCATATATTAAATTAAATATAATTATTAGAGCCGTGGTCACATTATTTTTTTTTTTAAATTTTTGGTGGTATATATTTTTTATATGTGTTTGAATAACCTCGAGCTTTACATTTCTAGGTTATGGCAATGTTGCACCGAAAACTTCTTGGGGAAAAGTCATTACCATCTTCTATGCCATTGTAGGAATTCCGCTCTTGCTCTTATGTCTCTCTAACATTGGCGACGCCATGGCACATTCTTTCAAGTTCATATATTTCAAAATGTGCTGCTATTTTTGCGTCCGGCCCAAGAAGCGCATGAAAAAGACTTCGAACAGATCCGTTTGCATATCGTACTGCGCTCCGACAATCTACCCCGCGGACATGAGCAACCTGTCTGCACAATCGACGGAAGTCAACTCCAGAGGTACAGACTCTCCGGACTTGACATCCAGTGGTACATACTACACCGCGCATTCCACTTCATCCCCGACCATCAGCTCTTGCAAATCAACGCCAAGCCACCAGTGTAGTCCAAGTCCCGTGAGAATGGCGAGGCAAAGTGAAAGAGTTTCATCAACGACACAAGCAAACGCGTACATTTATGACAACTGCAGGCCTCGTTTACAAAACACAGCATTCGCCCCCGTAATAATGAATAAATATGCACTGCAGGAAGACACAAGCGGAAGCACATCCAAGAAGCAGAAAGAGATCATTCCATCCTTTCCACCACTGAACTCAGTTTACTACAAGAAGTTTGGCTGCAGAAATCATAAACATTTGTCAACCAGAGAAAAGTAAGCAACAGCCTACTTTTATTTTTCATAAATTTAAAAAGAACAACATTTTATTTTAAAGGAAAATTTCATTCCTAAAACTCTCTTGAAATATATATTAACTTCTAGGGTTTTCATTGAGAAAAAGATAACTTGATTCATAAATTCGGTTTTTTAAAAAAAATTAAAAAGGGGAAAGTTATTTATTATTTTAAAGGAAATTTTGGTATTTATGTATTATGCCGTTAATCATTATTTTTGAAACAAAAATAATATGAGTCGCCAATCGTTTCTGCTTAATTCCAAAAATCGCAGTTATCATATCATTATAGCTTGAGGTGAGAATCGAACTTATGATATGAAGTTTAAAGTGAAACTTAAGTGATATAAAATGATTATATTTTGTTTAACCTGTTTAAAATAATGGAAATGATGAGTAGGAAAGGACATGTGACAAATTCTTGGCGTTGAATTTGATAGAAATAAATAATTCATTTCATGCAAATATTTTCTGCTAAAAAAATAAATTGAGAAATGTATATGTCAAAAGATATTCATCTTTTAGTTTCACTCTTATTAAATAAAACAAAAAGAAAAGCCTAAAATTATGTAAATCTTCAAAATTTTGAAACTAGAGAAAAGTATATGTTGATTATTTGTTACATTGAACAGATCGTTATGATACGAACTGCATTTTAATATTTTCGTTTGTTCGAACTTTTCCAGGTTCTGGGAATCGGTCAAAGAAGAGGGGAAAAAATCTATTCATAAAAAAAAACTTTCATTATAATGAAAATTACCTACAACAACACGAAAAGACAATATTAAATAAAATTATTCAAACGTAAAAAATAAAAAAAATTGCACATAGAAACTTAGCATTTTAAGAAATTATGAGTTACTTCATGAGTAATCACATATTTATTTACATCTTCGGTATTGGAATTCCTGATACTCAAAATACATCAAGTGTTCTGTTGACTAATTACATATTAAAGATGGAAGTAAATAGCTTATAGTATTTTAAATAACATTATTATACAAAATATCTGATATATAATAATGTTATTTAAGTTATTATAAGCATTTTACTTTCAATATTAATATGATAATTAATCAAATTTATTCTTTATTGGAGAAAAGACCATAACGATAACTAATCAAGAAGCACAAA
This sequence comes from Latrodectus geometricus, assembly GCA_026290005.1. NCBI lineage: Eukaryota > Metazoa > Arthropoda > Arachnida > Araneae > Theridiidae > Latrodectus > Latrodectus geometricus. Next base: position 211,404 of record JAPDSC010085342.1, on the reverse strand, counting down.
TGGACAACTGTTTTCCAAAAAATTGATTTTAAATGCAAAATATTTGATTGATATAATTTTTTTAGCATTAAATTTTAAGTAACATTTAAATTTATTTCTAAATATATATAGAAAAGATTTTCAAATCGTCACAAAATATATTTTTAAATGAAATTAAGATTGGTTTCATTTTAATAGAGTCATAAATTAATGTCACATAGATATTTTATTATAATCAGAATACAGGGCTCACATCAGAAAAATGTAAACATATTTTGAATATAGGTGAAGAAGAATCAATTTTCCAGAGTATGAATTTTTTTAGTTTGACTGTAGCCTTACCTTCACCAGAATTTTAATAGTGGTCAAAATAAATGTTAAAAACTGGGACTTGCTATTCTATATATTTCTGAATGAGACGCCATTGATTATGCACTTCGCATTAAAGAAAATTCTTGTCATTGCTTGAATCTCCCGACAAAATATGTCCAGGTCACATGGTTCACGACACACTTGATCTTCTATTGTCTCACAGTTGGAAGAAAAAAAGTCAAGTAGCATAAAGTCTGGAAAGCTTGCAGAAAATTGGATTGGACGTTTACATCCATGTTACTTGCGCCTTAGAACAGGGAAGCAGCATTTTATCTATCGCCAATAAAACCTATTGTCATCATATTTTGGCATCCAAAATGTCTCATAGATTTATTTTAAGAAGAGATTTAACGGGTGTGTACAGAAAACTTATGATGCATTGCTGACAATCATAACTTAATCTCTTATTGTGCTTCACAATTAAACATTCTTCAAAGAACAAAATCAGTCGTGTTTCCTAATCAGAAATTTAGCAATGTTGCGCACCACCATTTTGAATATTTAATTTAACTACTATTTAGAATATTTAATTTATGATTCCATTTGGAAACTAAGGAAACTTTCTAGTCAACATTAGCTTATTTTACGACTTATGAGTTAAAAAAAGTTGACCTCGTGGGCAGAAAATAAATTTTAGATGAGAATTCAAAGCATTTATGTATTTTTCTGACACAAACTGTACATATAAATCAGTAATTTTCTGAATTGCTTTTCCCTAGGGTCTACTGGAAGCAAGAAGTCCAAAACAACCATGAAATCCAAGACGATTCTACAAATGATCTTTCCATGGATATGGAAGATGAAGAAGTGACTGTCCCAGTGTGGTTGTGCTTCGCGCTGGTGGTGAGTTACATTTGTGGCGGAGCAGTGTTGTTTACTTTTTGGGAGAAATGGAACTTCCTGGATAGCTCTTACTTTTGCTTCGTGACCTTAACGACAATAGGATTCGGTGACTTGGTACCAGGCACAGCTGTTCTTTCAGACGACAACCAACTGACGCTCGGGTTGTGTTCACTGTACTTACTGTTTGGCATGGCTTTGTTGGCTATGTCCTTTAATTTGGTACAGGAAGAGATAACACAATCAGTCAGATGTGTGGGCAAGAGAATAGGAATCATTTCTGATGATGAAGATTGAGATTCTCTACAAAATTACGTTGCAACTATATGCTTAAGAATAATTTCGCCCTATAAGAGAATCGATATATTTTGTACATTTAGTAAGTCTTTGTGTAATTTGGTAAAAGAAGATCATCTCACAATCAGAGTTACTAAGAAGCTGTTAATTGACACGTCAAAGCTATAAATATTTCGTCAACATAATAAAGCGACATGTGTTGAAATTTTAAGCTTAAATTAGTTACAACGAAACCGACTGAAGTATTGAACGCTTGAAAGTTCCCTTTAGTTAGGAAGTTATTAAATATAGAAATTTTATTTACAGTAATAAAATATACAAGAAAAATGGCGACATCTAGCCAGATGGCTGGATGAGGTGGTTACAAGCAATTGAAATGAATCGATGAAGGGCCGTTGGACAGGGTAGGGCTAGATAAGGAAATGCTGGAATGACGTTCTTATTCTTGGCTAGCAACAGGTTGTAGAACCAACGAAGAAAAACAAGAATAAGATATACAGCGGAACAAAATGAAGAGAGTGTTATAACAGGCAATTAATAAAAGCACTTTTCAAAAATCGAAAAAAAAAAAAAAAATTATTATCATTCATTTTTTTTTAAAAATTACACTTGGAAATAGAAACAAGAAGGGATCCGATATCATAAATATTTCTCCTTTATTCCTAGGTGCCACCGTAGATTACAATCTTAAAAAGCGAGAAAGAATATATAGCCCAATCGTGCTTTTAGAGAAGAGTTCCACAGGAGAAATTTACATCTTAAATTCATTACCCCACGGAATAAGCAATTCTACAGAAAATTCAAGTCAGCTTTAATTATAATTAAAAATAATTACAAATGCTGTAATTAAGATGTTCTAAATGAAACATTGAACAAAATAGAAAACTATATCAAGAAATCGAATTATGGCTGACTTAAAATAAACACAGTCATTCTAAAAGTCAACCCCGAGAGAAAAATCGATAGACAATCTGAACAAGGATTTAATTTATGTAAATTTTCCAATTTCTTGTAATTCTTTTATTGATATTTAATGCAACAAAATGGTATATCATATATAATGTGCAACAAAATAAATAAATCATATTTTCCAGTGTAATTTGTAATTTTATTCTAGTTGTTTATTTGAAATTATTTTATAAGAGGCAAATTTTTTATTTCCTCTGTTTTATTCTATTGTTAAGGAATTGTCTTTTTAAGCAATTCACTGTAATTACTTAGAATCATTTTTTACAAAGTGTAGCCTTTGTTTTTTATTTAAACTCTCACAAATACTAACTGTACGCATTGATTTTTTTCTGACAGAGACAACGAAATTAGAATCAATTTACATTGATTCTATTTTCCTTTCTGTTTCAGTGTTTAGTTCTAAAAAAAGTTTTAAATTTGTCTGGCTTAAAATCTCATCCATATTTTTTAAGTACTATCTATTGATTAAGTTTGTAAAATGTTTTTAACCCATAAGATTCATTTCTTAGTAGGATGTGAAAATTTGAAGTGAATATGGGTTTGGAAAATATCTCATAACAAACTTTAAGCTAGTTATTTACAGATATGTTTGTACATTTATCCTAATTGTCTACAATAGGCAAAAATATTATGATAAAAGTAAATCACATATTTTTTAATATTTGAACATAAAAACTTTCCATAATTATATTTATTTACAATAAAAATAATGAAGAAAAATAATACTCTACAAGTAAATATATGGAACAAGTGAATGCAAACAGTAAGTTAAGTAGTTCTCTTTTCTAGATATTAAAATTTTGATTTAAGCAACGATTTATACTAAAGTGACAACCAATAATTATTTACTAAGTAATAAGTTTATAGAAGTAGACAGTTTTATAAACTTATTATGTTTAGCCCACAGTTTTTTAACATGACAAAGATTAAAGCGTTTAAAACGTGGTACTATCTTTTAAGAAAACATTGCCTTTGCATTCAATTGTATGTTTTCTCTTAAATCCTATAATTTTGGATAATTCAGTAAGAAGCTCAGATTGGAATTGTGTCCCATAGTCAGTAACGACAACACCAGGATCACCAAAGTGAGATATCCAACCATTGTAGACTGCTGCCACCACTCTCTCCAGTCGAAAACATGGTCGGTCAGTACTTGCGCAACAACTGTCCGGGATACCAAAGCCGCTGTTATAACAGACCAACTTTGGAAATATGTAGAAGTCTTATGGAATACTATACCTAAAGCATGAGTTCCAGCGGCTCAGAAGCTTCTCGTTAGCATCAAGAAAGTGAAGTATCTTTTGCCGCAGGCTGTGATTGGGAGGGGGATTACATTTTCCATCACTGGGTTGCTGGAGTTCTTTAAATTAGGGATGTATCCACTTTAATTTGTGACGTCTAGAGTCCTTCCTCTGGTGTGGCGTGGACGTGGAGAAAAAGATGCTAGCTCAAGTGTGACCTCGTCACTTTGACCATGGTTTCAAATTACGAGGCTGTTGGTGATGGGCAGCTATTTCAAACCCATTAACTTTAATGGTACAGTCCTGCATCGCTATGTGTGTATACCTTAAGCATACAATTAAAGCTTCTTTGATTCTATGCCGGGCATGTGTCAGCTTTTTCAACCAACAATTGTGACAATTGATTTCGTCATCATCCACATTTTTCGAGAGGCTGCAATTTCAATCATTTGTTTGTATAATGTGTTACCTGACATGTAAATTTTGCTCAGATCTTTCTGGATGTTGGATTTTGCGTGGCCAACAGTAAATTCAAGATTTTGAATTACATAAAGGCTGGATTCTCTTTAAATAGCCTTCTTTAAATTTTACTTATTACTACAAATAAGTATAATTTTATTTATGATAAATACCATGAATTAAATATCTTATTAGCTTTTATTAAGAACAGATTTTCCAACTCTAAAACTAAACATAAAGAATATTTAAAATTCCACAATATCTTTCTATTAAAATCCTCATTCTGTTAGGTCACTGAGTGTTTGGCCAATGTAAAATTATAAACGGCGACACAAAAGGAAATGAATGCCGGTCTCCAGATAAAAATAAAAATACCATTTTGAAATTTTGGTTACAGCATTTGTAATCAATGTAAATAATAATAGAGCTAATTTTAATTGCATATAACTTCAATTTTACCGTCTAATTAATTCAAGCAGGTTAACATATTTTTTGCTTCAGAACTTTTCTCCTTTCCGTATGAAAGCATATGGTTCTTTTTCTCGTTTTAAATTTGTTATCTACTGGATGTAGCGATTAAATAATCAAGCTATCAAAGATACGGTACAACCATTTATAAATCTTCATATTTTGTACCTTTTTTTTTTCTTTGATCGAAACGCTTCCCATGACATCTTTTTATATAGCAACAGCTTTTGGACAAAGTACTTCTTAAGTGTAACTTTTTTGTCCGATTTATAGATGCCATAATTGCATATGCAGTAGTCAACAAGCCTTAATGCACATCCACTTTTCACAGCTGCACTTTTTTTAGTTAGGAAAATAGATCCACCTCTTTCCAGTTTGTCAATTAGCTTTCAGTATTTGTGGAAGACCTTTTCTTTCAGCTCTAAATATATTATTTTAGAACTACATATTCTAATTTTTAGAAAAGGTTTACACAAATTGCACATGGCTTTTATGATACAAAAGCACTTTCAAATTTCAGTTATTATTTATTATACAATATTAGAAATGTTATGACACAAAACAAGATAGTGTTATTACAATAAATTTATTCACACTTGCAGTAGAATCGTTGAGAATTAAAAATGTCACATCAAAATAGGCATCACAGGGAGCACAAATTTCACAAACTTTCAAAACAGTAGAGCTAATTTTACTCAAGGGATCGAACAATTGATGAGAGCACAAAACTGCAGCGGGAATTACCATCGTTATAATAGCAAGGCCAATATATTATAATAGATTTTGCGCTTATGATCTTTGATGTATATTGTATGATCATGTTGATAAGAAGTAATCTTCACAGGCTCATGAAAGGGTTAATAATTTATAATAAAACTCTCCTTTTTTAATTAAAAATTTCATTTTTGCAAAAAAATATGGAACAATGATTAGGGAAAAATTTAATTAAAAGGAAATAATTTCATATTAGCATATCTGCTACTTTTTCTAAAAGAAATAAATCAAAAAGATTTAATGTTTCAATGATATATTTGATGCAATTGTATGCTATATTCGAGGAATATGAAAGATATTTTCTACAACCTGATATAATCGTTTTTTATATAACAAATGCCAACTTCAGCATAGCTGCCGACGTTATAAATGATCTGACCATCTCCCGGTAATTGCCTCCATCAACATCAATAAAAACCCTACTGAAAATAACAAATTGGAATGTATACACAAACATTTTAACTTTTACCAAATGGTCTACATCAAATATTAATAATAACTTAGAAGCAGATATTGCGGTTCAATCACTAAACGAAACCCTCAAAAAAGCTCTTAATAAAGCAACGGAAGAAAGAAAAAAGCTAGAAAATTTATAAATTACCCAAAGAACTAATAAAAGAACGCAACAGCACCAGGAAGAAATTTCGCAAAACTTTCAATCCAGAATACAAAGCACATATGAAGGTCATGAACCGGAAAACAAAAATAGAAATTAATAAGCATAAGACCGCAAAATGGGAGGAAAAGCTAAATTCACTTAACATCGAAGATAGCTCCTTCTGGAAAATGGCTAAAAATCTTAAAGCAAGGACTCGAACGAATAAACCAATGTACGGAGAGAGGGGATTGGTCTACACGGAAATAGAAAAAACAGAAACCTTCGCCGACAGTATGGAAAAACAATTCCAACTAAATAACACACAGACAGACCCAGACTTTGAAGACAACATCAGAAGAAAATTTTAAAGATTGATAACTGAACCTCAGAACAGCGATGAATAGAGCCCGAGAGCGAGGTACAAGAAATCTTCTACAAGTTAAACTCACGGAAATCGCCAGGAAGAGATAACATTAATAACAAAATGCTAAAGGTACTTCCTCCCAACATTATTACGCAATTAATAAAAATTTTTAACTATTGTCTCAAATCAAACTACTTCTCATCCCCATGGAAAGCAGCATGATAAGCAGTCATTATCATGCTGCCCAAACCTGGGAAAGACCTTGCGAGGCTCAGCAACTATAGGCCAATCAGTCTGCTCTCTTCTACAGGCAAGCTCTTTGAAAAGTTTATATATAATAGGCTAACTTAATATTTAGAAAAGCTACCCAAAGAGCAATATGGTTTCCGAATAAAATCTAAGTATATTTAAATACCACAAAACAACTTAGTAGAATCCTGGAGTTCATAGGTAGAGGTATCAAAAAAAAAAAAAAAAAAAAAAAAAAAAAAAAAAAAACTGCTTTTTTAATGCTCGAAATTTCAAAAGCGTTTCATAAACTTTGGCATGATAGCTTAATCAATAAACTGGTCAACTTAAACTTTAATCGCAACATAATATTCCTCATTAAAAACTACCTCTCAAATAAATATTTTAAAATCAGAATCAACAAAACATTCCTCTCCTCAAGACCTATAGAACCTTGCGTCCCGCAAGGCAGTATTCTAAGCCCTATTCTAAATCTCTTTTACACTGTTGATTTCCCTATCAACAGGTCTGACTACAACAGCATAAAAGCCTATTAAGCCGATGATACGGCCATTATCCAAAAATCAAAGTCAATTGACCTTGCGATTGGAAAATTACAGTTAAAACTCAAAGAAGTAGAACAATGGTGCAGGCATTGGAAAATAGAGATAAGTACTAATAAGTCTAATCTTTTATTAATAAAATCTCCAAGAACACATTACAAGAGAAGAAGTATTTATACATGTACAAGAAAATTCCAACTGTCAAAAATACTGTATATTTCGGATTAACTATCAACGATAATTTATCATGGAAACCCCATATTAAAAATAAAATTAGTAAAGCAAGAGCAGCACTTTTCAGCCTGAGACCGCTAATTGGAAAAGTTAGCAACCTTGGCATCAAGATGAAAAAACTTATATTCACCGACATGATCAGGCACATCCTCACCCACGCATCCCCAGCATAGTGCTCTGCTGATGACAACACGTTTAAATTATTAAACACTTTTCAAAACAAAATAATTCGAAATATGCTTGGAGCACCCTTTTATATCAAGAATTCTGCAATTTTGAGGGATCTCAATATGGACACTCTTCGACAACATATTGCGAAATTAAATACAAACTTTTTTAAAAAGGCTGAAAATTGTAAAGAAGCAGACTTCAATGAAACTTTTAAATGTGAAAACAATACAGATGAAGTGAACATTAGGCTGATAGCCGCTTATTTCCTCAGCGGTGCTATTTTGTCCAGTCGATTAAGGAATTGCATGTAAAAATTGTATATAGCTTTAGAAATTTGTTTTTTCAAGTTATTCCTATTGTATTCATTAGTGTACTGTACTCATTATGTTTGTAAATAATTCTTTAGTGAAAGTTTTTCCTCACTAGTTTCTATGCTTATTTTCATTAATTTACTTTTTGTGTAATCAGAAATGTTTTCATTATTTACTCTAGAATTGTTTGTATTTCAATAAAAAAAAATCCTTTTGAAATTCTCCACTTTATTGTCAAGTGGTTTGTATTTTTCAAAAATATCAATTGCACTACTTCCATTCTTTCCCTAGGGCTTACTGCCATTTACAAATAAGAGTCCGTCCTCTGGCCGGACCCTCACCTCCTCCTCTCTTAGACTCCTCCCACAAGTTACTTTTCTCCTTCTACCGACATTTTTAATTCATGATGAAGAAGTAAAAGCAGTCTCGTAGCTATATGTTTTGTTCTTCCAACAGGTTAAGTTAAGAAGTCAGTCAGTTTTGTGAAAACAGTCAGTGAGTGAAGACGAGTAGCCGTGACTGCTAGTCTAGAGAAGCTGCTCTTTAGCTAAGGTATTTGAGACCTGTGGTTGAAAGCTGTTTCTTATGGTATCTGACAAACTGTAGCTGTATAATTGTGATTGTTACAGCTAGAATTTCTTATATCTAGTGGAATTTTTAAGAATAAAAGTCTTGTGTTCATTAAGTGGTTGTTTTATTCAACTCTCAATCGACACGAATCCCGAAGCGCGGTATAGTATATATATATATATATATATATATATATATATATAATCATTCTCTATCATAACTAAAGTCCAAACAATTAAAAAATATTTGTAGGACATACATTTCAACATCTATCCCAGTTTTCAATACTTATTATTAGTTATTTCACTATAATAAATAAAGTTCAGTGCAACATTTTTAGAGATTTTCTTCTGGAATTCAAATTTATTTAAAGTATCAAAAACAACTTTTTTTTGTCCAGTGCCAGCCAGACTGACAGTATGGGTGTGCTCCTCCACTTTTTCAACTGAACTGCAATTGGATGTGGAGTCTGACTTCCTCAGTACACACATGCCATAGGTACCCGTTTATAGGGTAGGCAACCATTCATACTATGAAAGGACAAAGACAGGCGAGAGAGAACCAGGATTCGAACCAAAACCTGCCTATCCACAGTCAGGCACGCTGACCACTAGACATCAAAACTAACTACTCTGTGCATATAATAATACCAACAATAATATCAACAATTCTGTGCACTTCAATGACAGTTTTTAATGCTGTTAGGATAAAATAAAATGATTACAATCACCCTAAATTCGATACTGATACTAGTGCTAATGCTGTAAACTCCATTTAATATACTTCCTTTTCATTATTCATTCCACTGGAAGTTACTGTAAATATCCGTATAACTACTAGTGAATTATTTGGAAGTTATGAGCATTGAGATACCTATAAATGAGTATGAATAAATCTGAGTACATATAAGAAAACAGTAAATAAAAGTTGTGAATAAAATTAATGATTTTCATACAAAATTAAAAATAATTTAATAGAACTTTTCAATGGACACAGACTGATACAACAAAAAATCACAAACATTAATATTACAAAATACATATTAAATTTAAAGTTATTATTTAGAATAATTTACAAGTTAAATTATTTTGTACAGTTTTATACATCAGTTTGTTAAATCAAATACTGTTACAATCATACGATTTACTTTATTATATTATTTGAAATCAAATCTTGCAGGTAGGAGGATCCTTCTCCCATCAGCAGTTCAGAAATGACGTCAGAGAAGCCCATTTCCTGAGCTAAACTATACTTGGCCTTCACATTTGTACAAAGAGAAAGGAGAAGCTTCATATTACGGATCATATTTTCATTTTTATTAGGCAGCTTCATATATCTGTAAACATAAATAGCAATTACAACTGTAGTATGCACTTTTAAAGAAAAACATTTGAAATGTCCAAAATGACAACATTTAGCATAATTTGTTATTTTATTTTGAATTTCCATGATGCTCTTCCAATAAAATAGATGTACATTAATCTAGTACTTTAACATCATTAATAAAAAGAAAATAATTTCGTGGCCAATTTATATTACATCTCCCCATAAAATTGTGTAGCATCATTATAATAATTCTTCCTAAAAGTGATCTTTGTTAAACTGAATTAAATACATAAAAAATCTTGATGAACATGTTTAATGTCAATATACACACATTAAGAGGTTCATATTAATAATTAATCTGGATATTCCTCTCAGTATAATACAACTCATCAATCTATTTTGTAATCATATTTGTTCATAAAACTTCTTAAAATCAGAGGGCTGCAGCATATTTCCCTTGACATCCTCTTTTTTAAGTTGTTAATTCTGAATATATTATAACAATATAGATTTGGGTGCCAAAATATCCCATGGCTATAATTCAATAAGAGTCTTAATAAAGAAATTTAACTCTGAAAACTAATATATGAGAAGGCTTTAAAAGAAATTTTCAACATTTTTCTTAAAATAATTTACTAAAAATGTATAAATATTAAGCAGTAAATCACATTTTAAATGTCTATATATGAGTGAACTATAATTAAGTTATAATTATTTTATCAATGAATTGTTGACAATGTTTTCTTTTGATTAAAAATAGAAGTCTATAAAATTGTATGTCACCATTGCTCACATATTAACATATCGTGTGGTAAAAATTGATGAAAATTATTTCACTTCAAATGAAAACATAAATCACGGTAGAAAGAAAGTATTGGGAATCATATTAGGAAAAATCAAGATATATGTGCAATGAGTGCATCAGTTTACATATTGAGATGGCACATTGGACTGTTTTAATCAACTAAGACATAGCAAAATATCTTTATACTCCCCAAACAAATTGCCATCTAAGAGATTTAGTACACACCTTCATATGTTATAAAATAGGAAACTTGGAAAACTCCAAATATTTTTCTCTGATTGACATGCATGGAGAAGAAAAGTTCAACATCCATCTTTGATTATTCAATATTGACTAATACTAAGGCTAGAATCTTTTTGAATTTATAAAAAATGCTCTAAACAGTACTTTTTAATCCAAATCCATAGTTAGTTAGGAATGAAAACAACAGCATATAGTGCTTCCGGTGTTCACGCTTCAAAGTACTAATTCCGAGAAGATTCTAGTAAAACTTATCGATTTTCAGTTTTGAAAATTTTTTAAAACGATATGTTAGACATATTTTAAAAATAAAATACACGTGCTTCGTTAATAATTAAATAAAAGAAATTGTTTATTTTCAAATTGCGTACTGGGCACATTTTTCTCTTGTACCCTGTATGCTTTGTTTTCCATTTCACATTAACACGTTTGTCATCCTTTTTTTTGCTTCAGCTATAGCTTTTAATTTAACATCTGCCATGCAACATAAAAGTTTTCGCTTCCATACGTAGATATACGAATTTGAATGTTTTCAGAACGAAACAGCTCACGTCAAGACAATAGGAGAAATGACGTTAGCGTATATCAACTGGAATAACTTTCCAAAGAACCAAATTCTTTTGTGAATGTAATTGGACAAAGCTGATTACAGCTGAAATAAGTAAAAAATGTCGTGACGCCATCTGCTATTTATTTTATGAAACAGTATTTCTTTTAAAATTTTCTTGTAAGCTTTTCTGCTAGAGAATGATTTTTTTTAAATCAGAATAGCCGTGGCGACGTATAACACACAGCAAAATTTTTAACTATTTTAACACATAATCCATGAATTATATACAGGAAAATACGGTAATATTAAAAATATCAACTGGTAAGATAATATTTTTGTTAGAACATCAGTTAAGTTATTAACAAAAAAAAATAAGAGGAAGTATGCAAAACATTTCAAAACTGTCATTTAAACGGTAAAATAAATATGCAAAATGTTTTCCATATATTTTTTTTTGGGGGGGGAAAAAAAACTTAAGAAGATTTAGATGAACACAATCACACTTGAGTTATAAAAAGCGAAACAATAACCAAATAACATCCTAAAAGCTATAAGAAAAAGCATTATATCAGGTACACTTTTTTAAAAATATATTCATAAATTCTCTTTGGAATTTAGATTGACACTTTGCAGAACTAAAGGATCATTTTCCAGTAAATCTTTTGGAAAAGAATTATTTATATCTATAAAATATTCATAAAAATTCTTTTTTTTTTCTTGCAAAAATAGCCAGCGTTTATCCTTGCTTACAGGTCAAACCCTATTGGGAGTGGGAGAAAAAAAATGTTTTTTTAAATATATTTTTTACTATAGTGCCCTCTAAACAAAAATTGAAATTTATATTAATAATGATATAAAATACTGTACAATTTAAAAGCATTTAGAATTTAAGCAAAATTCAGTAAAATTTGAAATATCAAACAAGCTTTTTTTCAAAAAGCAAAATAATATATTTTTCTTTAAAACTAAGTACTTTTCAAAGAAAATCCTTTATTTGCACTTTAATAATTAGAAATAAAAGAAATTCATGATTCTGTAGAATTCCGACAAAGTAATTTAAGAATACTTATAATTAAAATAAATCGACTAAAGGGTTACATAATACTAAACACAAAAATATAAAATATTTTATAAAGTACATTGTTTCCAGGTTTAAACTGAAAATTTATTGAAACAATTAAAAACTACTATGAATGTGTGTTTACTTCTAATATTTTACCAAATTTTCTGCTAATGAGACTTCAAAACTTCAAGTTGTAAGTTATAATAATAATAATAATAACAATAAAAACCAGTTACCTTTACTAAATACTGCACAATAATAAACAATGCTTAGTTTTGGTCTTCTCAACTCAAGAATGTGATACAATATAAATTGAGCAAGATAGATTTAATTAAAACTTAAGAGATATTTGCAAAAAGATTGTTTCAACAGGTTACACAATGATATTAAAATGAAAAATATGTAATTTACCTTTTAACAACATCAGAAATTAATGATGCAGGAAGACCAAAATGACCTTGAAATTCTCGAAGATATTCTCTATCACCTCTGACGACTACATTGTGCAAAAGTGCTTGACTCCAAAGATGATGATTACCATATTCTTCAGCAACAATGTAAGCCTTAGGAAGGAGCAAACAACACAGTGATGTCAGAATATATACAGATCATAAATATTTTAGTATCTATAAATCAACAAAAATTTCATATCTCACTTGAGAGAATTTATCATGATCAGTTATAAATCTTGCAACAGACGATTCATCTAAACCGATAACCCAAACACCAGATGGGATAAAATATATCTGGAGTGCTACAAGCTGTGCAAGGCGAGTGCAATTTTGAGCTTGATGTAAGCAATCAGCCTAGAATAAAAATTCAAATCCAATAACACAATTGATTATATGAAATTTCCTCTTTTTTTTTAAAAAAAAAAATTGTGTGTAATTATCATTTAAAATAATTCTATTAAGACTTTCAAAGTTTATTCTCCAATTCAAATCAAAATATTTTAAGTGCAAATTACTTATATATAATTCATACTCAAATATATAATTTATAATTACAAGCATATTAATATATGCATATAAATTAAAAAAACGGTTTCCATATAATATAATTTCATTAAAAAACTTATAAATTAATTTAATAACATGCTTTAAGACTATTATTTTTTTTAAAAAACATACAAAATTTATTTATTTTGAAAAAAAAAATATTATGTATATCTGTATAAAAGAAATTTCAATTTGAAAAAAATATAAAAAATAAAATTTGTTTAATAACTTAATTTTTTTCAACATTGCAAATAATTTTAGAAGTTAAGAATTATTTTCACAAAATCTAAAAAAACTTATGATGTACAAATATTTGGAGTCAGTTTTTTTTTTCAACTCAGAAAAAGAAATAGTGAAAGATTTTTAATCTAATATAAGTATTTCTACAAAGCATATAATATATGCACACACACTATTTAAAAAATTATGGGAATAAATATTTCATAAAGTACTATGCCAAAAAGTATAAGAACTCTACTTTTTAACATATAAAAAAATGTTTCAGTAAATAATTATATGTGAATAACAAAAGATTCGTTCTTTGAAAATAAGGCAAGATGTGTAGTATGAAATGCAGCTCTTTGAACAGCTGACAGCTACACTTATTTGCATACATGGATTAAGGTTACTAAGATTGTTGGAAATAAGTTTCACTCTGAACAAAGGGAATCTCTAAGGTAGGTAAGCATAACAAAAGAGAAGCATTGGTTTTGAATTAACAAGTGATCTGAATGTATCCTAAATACATTTGACATATTCAATCAAACTATTAGCATATGTTATCGATTCTTATACTGTATTCTTTAAGTTAAAGGATGAGAAGCAGTGTGAGCTTTGGCCTTAAGAAGTTTTATTAAAGATAACAATCACTATAAATACATAAGATATCACACGGTCTGATTCTCATTTACCCATGATATTCTTATGCTAGTCAACTGTTGCTACCATAATGATTTCAATCAATGTTAACCTACTTAACTTCTAATGTAATTAGTGAATGTGAAGATGTTTTGAGTGTCCTTTCCTTTTCATCAAGTTTGGAGGGATGTCACATTTAACACTGAAATTGAGAGTTGCTATAGCAAACAACATTCAATTCTAATCTATTGTACCTAATCTTAATATTAAATAACCAACCTTTTTTGGTTTTTATAGTATTGAAAGTAAGAATACATATTTGGTAAAAATGCATATAGCTGCTGAAGCTTATTTGGAATTGTACAATTTGAGAGCTTAATATAGCCAAAAGAAACTGCCTTTGCACTTCAGCTGCATTGCTTGTTGTCTCTACACATTGCCAAAGGGATACAGTTTGATTCCTGACCCGTCATTTTGAGCCACAATAATATGCAAATTTTTTGACCAGGCCAATATCTAATATTCAATGTTTCTAAAAATTAATTTCACAAGTTGAAAATGACACTCCAAGTCATTTTAACAGTATTCACTACATTTCTTTATGTTAGCTTGGTTTCAGGTCTTTGGACAACTCATGGTTGATGATTTTTGTAGGAGTTATTGGTGCAGGATGCAACATTGGACAAATCTGCATTCAACACTGTTTAAAACTAGAAGTAAAAACTGATAAATGGTTAGTCAAATGTATAAAAGAAGGAATGTAATAAAAATTTATGTAAAAGGTGATAAGAGAGTTTAAACAGAATTTAAAAAATCAATTGCACATAAAAATGGAAATAAATTTCTGTGTGGTTTAAACATAATTAAATATAAAATTAAATTTGTGATGTCAACAAATATAAAGTGTAGGACAGAGAATTAAAATATGATATATAATAGTAAAAGGTACATTACACATGTCACAATTTGGAACACTCTGGGATAAGAATAAATGTTTGCATATAAAGCGAGTATATCCAATGTGAAAGGTGTATAAACAAAGCATGGATTATAGTAAATAACATTTCATGACATTTCTAAATTATCCCTTTTTCAAAGCATAAGAACAATTTAATTTAAAACCTGATTTACTCTTTTGATATTTTAAATTAATATTAATAAATGTGAGTCATAATTTCCTAAAAATATATTAATGATTGCTTTTTTTGCCTTTAGTTAGTAAAATTGATAACTGAATATATTTAATCTTGTAAAATTTATAATTTATACCTACAAAATGCATGTTGATTAATAATCAAAGAATACAGCTGGTTTTGAATTCTATTTATTTGAAGGAGAATACAGTTTTTGATGCAGGAATATAAAGAAACAGAAAAATTATTATCAAAAATTGAAATATTTCCGATTAATTTTTCAATAATACAACAAAAAAACACAGTATTTTTACCTTGCAATAACTTTTAGCAGCTTCAGAAAGAATATGAAGAGCATCTTCTAACTCATCTTTCATATCATTATCTATAGCTAATTAATAAGAAAAATATATAATCATACAATTTAATTAAACATAGTTATAAATATGTATGCATGAGTAAATCAAGAATCAATTACCAAAATTTTGTGACATTTGGATTCTTTTCAGAACGAAATTATAAAATGACATTAAAAAAAAAAAATGGACAATGTTATATATTATTTGAACCAAAAACAATTTAAGATTTTTATGCTAAATAACAATAATAATGATTTTTCATTGAGAACATTTTGCACAGATTTAAAAAGAAATAATTTTAAACGTACATTTATCAAAGTTTAATTTAACCATTAAATATATTCAGCTACCATTAAATTTTTTCATTAATCATTTTAATTTAACCATTAAATATATACATTTTGCTTGAAAGTTTAGGATTATTAAATTCAATATATATGATTAAACATTTTCATGTAATGTAATATTTGAAAATTAAAAAAATTTATATCAATAATATTAAAGAATATCTTCAAAAAATAAAAAATAAAATGAATCACAAATCTGATATTTTTAAAGAAAAAGCTTGAATTTCACATTAATTTAAATTTCTTTTTTATAAGTTTAAGAATTTCTTGACTATACATTTTAATAAAATCTAGCAAATGAAATTCATGTAACAATATTAAACAAAATGTAAGCAATCATTAAGAAGATTTGTAATATAAAGTGAAGTAATAGTTTATTAAAGCCGATTAATTTGCTTTGATTAATGAATAATCTTTAATTACGAAATATCACTTTCAAGGAATTTTAAAGCTGATTCAAAATAAAATTGAAACAATATTGAAATGTCAAATCAATTTTATCTTAAAAATATATATAACTGAGCATCAAGATTTAATAAAAATTTCATTCATGTGACTATAATAAAAGATTAATATTTTCACCCTTTATCATATGTGCATACATAAGTATGTACATAAATATATGTCAGCATACATATAAACAATATTTTGTACAACATGTGGTTTCTTAAAGTTCTTAGTTGAAATGCACGTGTGAAATTATTTTCTTGTTACTGTGATAAATTGTCAACCTAAATGAATTTCGTTCAAATTGCTTATTTAAAATTGTCGACTAAACATGGAGGTAACCACATAAACATTCATTTCCCATTTTTATTAGCACAATTTATAAGAGAACTGACATAGCAATGTTTTTCTTTCTTATTTTCCATATGATTAAAAAGTGCTTGCAATATTCTATTTAATAGGAAAATTTTCTAAAAATGAGCATTTTGATCTGTGTGATGATCTGGGCATCCTTGTCTCAATTATGTTTCTCATCTTATATCTTTACATTTTTTTAAAGATGAATAAATAAACCATAATATATATATATATATATATATATATATATATATATATATATATATAATAGTTATCAATTAGTAGTAACGAGTAAATATTAAATACAAATTTAAACAAAAAAATTCACTTTGCACTATATTTATACTACTGTAGAATAATTAATAATTTTAATAATTATCACTTTTCAAGAGCATCCTTTAAGAATAAAACTATTATTTAAAAATAGAAAAATACATTAATGGATGAAAATATTATAAAACAAGCAACCTGCATTTCTTTTGCATAACTGTGACAGCAGCTTCTGAATAGACATTTCAAGTAACTCAGCTTTTTCCCGATACATTCTGAATCTACTAGCAAGAGTAGTATAAAAATAATTATCTCCTTCAGAAGGAGACCATTTTTTAAAGTAATCAAGCAAAGCTAATTTTAAATTTGGCACCTAAAATTAATAAAAACAATCATTAGTACACAGGCTAGACATATTTTCAAGAAATAGCATAACAACAAGGTTTATAGTTTAATGTATTGTAAATAAATTTAATAGATTTAATTTAAAAGTTTTTATACTTTCAATTTGCTTTTTATTATAAAAATATTAAATTTTTATATAATTTAATTTTGATTAATATTTATATAAGTCAGACATTGATTTTAACAATTTTTCAGATTGAATTTTTATACTGTTGTTTCAATACACACATATGAAAAAAATCATGATATAGAGGCATAAAATAATAATCAAGAAGAAATTTTTATAGAAGAAAAATTCACTAAACAGTTTAAAATATTGTCTGAAATATTTATTCATCATGAAAAAAGACAACTAAAAACTAAAATAAAGAGATGATATGATGTGCTTCTTAAAAATTATTTTGACAAAAAATATAGCAGTATTTGTACTTTAAATCACATACATGTGTTTATTTATACTCTTAAAATTAAAACTTTCTCTTAAAATTAAAAATAGGTAGGATAAAAAAATTACTTTTTATATTTTACACTTTTCTAATCTTGGTTTAATTAGATTACACTTAGATTAACTTTTAATTAGTTTATTTATTAATTTATTTTTTGACTTTAAAACAAACAATTATTTACTATTTTTTATATTTATCATTGATGATGATAATGAAATTAATAAAAAATATCATCTAGTCAAAGAATGAAACAAATTTGAATTAATAAAATGAGTAAAACTAATAAGAGATGGAGATTGAGTTTTGATGTGCTTTGTGTAGAGCAGACTTAATTTCTCAGTAGCGGATTCAAAGTTATTTTTTATAATAAAATATTAGGAAAAAATTTTGATAAATTAAAGCTAACAGAAAAAATTTAAAATTTATAAAATATTAAATGATGAAACTAATTTTTTGAATCTAACTTACATGCATATTGTGACCAAATAAATAAGTTCTAAATGTGATAATCTTATCATGCAAATTAGTTGAAATAAAAATCATAAAATAAATAAAAACTATCTTATAGGTACACTTTAGAAGCAATCATTATAAAATCATAAAAGAAATTAATTTAAAAGTATTCAACATTTTACATAGAGGAGCAGAAATTTCGAGGAGTGCACTCAAATAACAATATTATTTTATAATGAAAGATACAAGAATAAATTTTAGAATATGATTTTCTTTATATTTAATAAGAAAATAAATAAAGAGTTCAAATTATATAAGAAATATACTGTATTTAGAAAATGGAATTGAATTATTCTGAATTTTAATTTAAGTTTGTCAATATATGATTAATATCAGCTATTTTTAAGGAGTCCAATCATGGCTTACTTATTGAACTGAATGTTGTATTAACTAATATGTCACTCAACTGTTCATTTCTGTGGTGATTATTCAATGAAAATGAACAATTACATGCCGTAATTATATTATAAAAATGTGCTTTTTTATTTTGTGACACTGATTTTTAAGTCCCTACTCACTCTTACCATTTTTTCAGCTGTTATTCAGATTAACTATCTATCAATTTTTCACACTAGAATTTCATTCAATAGATCACACAAAAAGCCTCTCATAAGAAAACAATTTAGTTTATTAATATTTGAATAATGATTTTTGATTAAAGTAGGGTAAAAATATAATTCTGTCAATTAATGGATGATTTAAAATTAAGAACAGACAAGATTAGTGAATTTTTATTTTGATGATTATATTTAATATTGATGTGAGACACATAAATAGAACTTAGCATGCCTGAAAGTATAACAATGGAGAAAGAATGCGAATAAGAAATAAAAAAAAATTATAATATGTGATAGTAAATTAAATGTAAATAAAATGTTTTTCAAAAGCACAAACTTTTAAAGGGAATGTTTTTATGTCATTTAAGTAACTTGTTTTTACCTTTCCAAAATTTTTCACTTTTGATGTAAGCATTTAGCATAAAGGGAGGGAGGTAATTTTATTTTTATTTCATTCTTCAAACATAAAATTTATCTATAACCAGAATAATTTTAAATATATTGCATTTAAAGTTTTTTTTTTATTTAAATGTAATACTGTAGTGTCATTCAGCTCCCTATAACAAAACATATGATGTGTCAAAATTTTAAATGTATTAGTCATAAGCATTTGTCTGTTTATTAAATGTTAAAATACATTTATTTTGATTCCTTTTTCTCACCATTTTTTAAATGGTGGCCTTTGTTACACACACATTGATTTCAATATTAAACATTAGTATTAGATTCATACTTTCTCAAATTCATAAATGAAGTGTCTGGTTATAACAATACTTTTAATAAAACTTAAAAATAATAGGCAAATGACATTTTCTAAGAGAAATGTCCCAAATAAAATAAAATCAGTTTTCGAAAAACTGATTGAAAAAATTTGATGAGTGATTACCAATAAATTTGATAGACTGGCTTACATTAATAGAATAATTTAAATAAAGTTTTAATCAGGTCATATTTTTTTGCATTTTAAAATTTATATTATGAAAGGCACATGTGATACATAATCAAGAACGTATACTTACATATTCCATATTTTTATCGAATAGGACATGAAATTTATCATGAGATTTTAAGATATCAAAAACATACATCATTTCACTATATCTCCCTAAACCCGTGAATAAATGCACCTAGGATAAAAAGAAAAATTAGTATTCATACACAGCTCAATGATACAGTGTAAATTACATGAGCAATATATATTTTTGAATGAAAAATTCAAAATTATTAAGCTTGGATTGTTAGGTATTCAGATGAAATAAACAAAAACTCAAAACAGAAATATTTTTTATCCCTAATCCTACAATACATTTTTATGATAAAATCGTCATGAAAGTATTCCTATGCATGTTTGTTATATCCATATGCATTTCATTTAAAAATCCTTTCTGCCTTGAAAAACATACTGGCAACAAAAAGATAAATATAAAAACTGTGTAAATTGTTGTAAAAATTATAATACTTTCAAGGATATTTCTTTAAATATTTGAAATTAAATGAGAAATACAAAATAAACCAATAGTTACCATAATGTGAAATTTTTCTGCTTCTTCAAGTAGATTAATCAAAGATTGAGCACTATAAAGAATTTGTGATATTCCATCCATATTACAAGCAGCAGAGAAACATTCATGAGCACATATGCAAAGATCTACTAAGACTGTGAAGTCTGAAAACAAAAATAACATTACCATTTTATAAAAATAATATGAAATTTAAATTTTCAGTTAACTCTGGAAATAATTTAAATTATAATTACAATTTAATAATACTATATAGTGACAAATATTTGAAACAGATGAACAAACCGAGATTAATTTCAAATAAAGTTTTTAAGTTTTATACTAAATAATAGTTTTGCAAAAAAATTAAAAGTTGTTAAAAGAATATTATAATTTATAAATAATATATAAAGGCTTGTTAAGTAAAAATAATTTGATTTATATTTAAATATCATGCATGTATTTTGATTATAAAATTTTTATTATTCAGAAAATCGAATTGTATATAATGACTTAATAAATGATAAATAAATCTTGGTTAGTAAAATTCCAAACTCTCTCTTGTTTGGTGTACTTCTGCGATATGATTAGAGACATTTAGACAATTCTTATAGTGAAACTATTAAATATGTAAATGTTTAGTTGTGCCACTTTAAAAACAAACATTGGATTTATAAAAACATTTTTGACCTGGCATAAGATTAGAATATTTGAGCAACATACACTGATTAAGTTAGTTTAATGCAATAATTTGTGAATAACACACCCAAAGATATTTAAAATTTATTATTTTTATAATTCTTGCTAAACATGAAACTTTTTTCATTGAACACTTATTTACATTCTTATATCAATGCATTGAATATCAGAGCTAAATTTATTATGCTCTAACTTTATAATTTTTTGCACTGTTTCATCAAGATCTACTGTTTAGTTAATAATTAAACTTCCTTTAAAAGCAGTTGCAATGACATTCATGGATAAAAATTGTGTAATTAAAATACATGTGAGACCATTTTCAAAAAATAAAAAGAAACACATATCAAATTAACAACAATACTTACTTGCATCTGGACTCTTTGTATTTAACTCATTGGATTCCATATTGAATATAGACATTAAAGCACTACCCAGAATGGAAGAATCTTGACACAATTTTACAATGAGCTGAAAACCTTCATTTGTTCGCAGTGGATCATATATAACTTTATCAGTGAATGCACTTTTTTCTTCGGGAATCATAACTATTTATATATATATGACAAAATAAGTTTGGTGATCAAAAAATAATCATTTGGGGGGAAAAACCATTAATAAATTAAAAACATAAATAATAAAACAACATACCTAAATCTGATTGGCACAGAATTTTCAAAGAATTCCATATCTCATCGCTTAAGAATTTAGCAACTTCTTTGTCTCCTAGCTCATGGACAATGATAATACTTTTTGCTAATACATGTTGATCATTTAATTTTAGAACAAGTACTTTCTTAAGTATTATGAATGGGTCATTTTCTTGAGAAATAGTTACATAATCGACATCTAAAACCTATTTAAAAGTAATAAGTTAATATTACAAATCAAAATTATTTTTAAGAAAGATGCTTAATTTTAATTAAAATATATTATAAGAAAAAAGTTAGAGTTTAAGTTTTTTTGGCATTATACTACATTTTATGATTAATAAATGTAACAGCAACATTTTTTTTCTTAAAAATAAAATCAAATTAACAAATGTGTTTGAATGCATAAACTTCATTAAAAAAAACATGGTATTTATCAAAAGAATTGTAATAAAAATATCAATGTGAAACAAAAATAAAAGAGGGGTATAACAATATAGAAAATAGGGGGAAAAACAATTCATTAGATGACAATCAGTTGTTTTAAAGCAATGTTTTAGTTGCAGCAAATAACAGTTTTAAAGTGAAAAAAAATCGGCATTATATTGAAGGATAACTATTCATTCTATTGAAACGAAAATTTTATAATTTCAAATTGAGGTGCAGTATTTATTTCAAAGAATGAATGAAGTAAAATGCTAAGACAATCTATGGAAATTGTTTGTGTAATATATGTAGTAATATATGAATAAAATGTAAATAAGCATAATGATGTTACAATAATAGGACAAAATAATGATGCCAAATTTGAAAAACCAGAATTTAAAATTGTAAATACAACTCTACTACATGAAACAATATCATATAGCAGTGATTAATGAAAATACAACAATCAAGCGAAAAGTATGTCTAATATTGCAAGAGGTTAATCAAGGAAACTTCTGAGAATTGCTTGAGAACTGTAATTGCAGAAAGCAGATATGCCATAGTTTTCCATTTTTCAATAGTGAGTAAAATTGAATTCAAGATAATTTCATGTCTTAATATTTAGCCATAATAAGCTATTAAAGAATTAATTTTTTTGGTGGATTAATCCTTTGGCTTCTGAGGTGAAGTTCTCAGAACTTTAAAATGTTCAAATAATAAGTACTTTTAGAATTTTTAAGGATTACTTTCATGCAAATCAAGAGTTTTAATAAACGTGTTTCATCAACCAATTGATATTATCTTCTAAACATGCACTGAGGATCAACTAGTGATAAAAATGTTAGATGTAGGGCATGATTAAATCGGTATTTACTTTCTTGTGTTTCAAAAGTTCCTCATCTTATTGTTGCCCTAAATAATTATTTTTGATATAAAATTTGCGTCATACTAAAGTGTCACCTCATTTAATTTATTATATTATGTTATTTATTATTATTGCTACATTTGCTAAGAAAATGCTTCTTAGAATTACTCTAAAAGTTAATTCTTCTTGGTAAAGAAAAAGTTAAAAATTTATCATTAATATTTATAAATGTTTACTTATTGTATTTGAAATACAGAAAATTTTTTTTAATATCATTTTACAATACACAAATGCTCAAAATAATCTTAAATATGCACTAATCTTAATTATATTCAAATACATAATTAATCATAAACACATAAATAAGTACATTAGATATGAAATTTAAATTTATATATATATATATATATATATATAATTTCCTTTTAATTCATTTTAGTTCTTCGATTTAATTTGTTTCCCTTATATCAAATCTATTTCTTTTTTTATAAAAATTGAAGGACTGAACTATACATTTAACATGAAATTCAAAGTTTGTTTAGACTAAATAATTATTTTGTTTATTATTAAGTTAAATAAAAATACTTATTTCTTTAATTAAATTTTTAGCCATTAATAGTTTAGAATTTTCATACTTATTGTCAATTAGCAATTACAAATGTAAAACACTGAAATAATAAACATACGAGTATAAAAACATATATTTTCATGTATGCGAGACTAACCCATTCATTTGAATTTATTCTTAATTTTTAGTGAATTATTTTATCATACACACATTAAAAATAATGAAATAAGTATGAATTAAAAAATATATTTTCCATATTGTCACACTACATTAAATTTTATACCAATATTTTTAGTAAATTATTTTATTCTATTTAACAGGAAGTGATAAATAAATGAAGTTTAATAATAAAACAAGGAAAACAAGTTTGATAAATTTATAAAGTTCTAATTTTAAAATTATTGAATTTGTAAATGATGAATGATTTTTTGTTTATTCTTATAGAAATTATTTGCATTTGTAATGATAAAAGCCTCTCAATTTTCCTATTTAAAATTATTTTAAAATAATTTAAACACTATGCTTCATAAAAAATTTATTCTATACCAAGCTAACAATGTTTTACTCACAAAAGCTGCTGCATTAATACATGAATGCAATGTTCAAAAAAAATTTGATTTGATGTATTAAACCTTTTGATATTCAAAGTATCTCTAACCATAAAAAAAGAAAAAGCCAGGGGCTATTTCCTCTTCTAAATATGCTAAATTTAACACCAGGTGGAATAACAGAGACTTTACTTGAAACAGAAACTTTCTTGCCATTTCATATTGGATATGAAATGTGATATAGACTATAAGAATAGAGACATTTTACCCATTATAGCTATTTTACATATTTTATCATATATATTTTATCCAATATTTAGTAATACTAGGATTATGAAAACTCTTATCATAATTATATAAAGCAGTTAGAAAAATTAAATTACATTTTTAACTTAAACAAGTTTCTAAAATAATAATTAATACAGACAAATACTAAAAACGAAAACTAAACACTAAGTAAATTGTAATTTAAAAGTAAATTAAATTAATCAATTCTTTTCTTCATTTCTTTATAAATATAATTATATATAAAAAAATTAGTTATAAAAGTAGAAATATTTCAAATTTCATAATCTTGATGCTCTCTCTCTCTCTCTCTCTCTCTCTCTCTATATATATATATATATATATATATATATATATATATATATAACCTGATATCTTGATGAGGAGAAACACATGTTTTTACCATTTTTATTCAGTGAACTCAATGAAAATGACTCAAATAATAAAAGAAAATGAATAACCAGTAGAAAGAGTGATGTCATGCTCTAATGACACCATGAGACCAATATTTCATTGACTCACAGATAGTGATCCCTGATTATTGCCACATGAATAAATAAAAATCTTAAGCTGATGAAGCTAAAATTGTTTAAAGATCATAAACTGACCTTAATGATGAAAAACGATATGCATAAAAAATATTCAGAAAAACAAAAACTTACAAGTTCTTATGGAGGAGAAAAAGAGATGGCAGCTTTGGTGTAAATTTCATCACTTGCTAAGTGATTTCAAAATTATAAGGAATTTGATAATGGTGGAGGTGAATTTATTAAACCAGTTGATATATAGGGTTTTTATATATAAGGGGTGGCCAAACTCCTAGACAGGCCGAACAAATTCTTCAAAATTTGGAATTTTTCAAGAGCTACAATTAAATATGTATTTAAAAGGTTTGTAAAATTGGTATTAAAAAAATTTTTTTTACAGAAATTATATTTATTGAAAACAAATAAGCAAAATATGTGTATTTAATTTAAATACTAAACATATTTGTTTAATTTTTCTTGATAATTCTTTAAAGTTTGGATAATAATTAGAGATTAGAGACAGCACTTCTCAGTAATTCTTTGAAATACTGGTTAGTTAAACTATTGATCAATGATTGGATTTCACAAATTTTTAAATGGAACAAAATGATTCACACAAATATGTTGTTCCAAATATTAAAATAACTTGAATAGTAGCCTTTTTTTTAAAATTTAGGATACTTTGATTCTGGTACAAATCACCAAAATTCAGTAATTGGCGTCGGCTTATATTTTAATTGTAGAGCTTGATCTTTTTGCATCTCCATTAATTCTAATTTTCTAAAAGCTTTTTGGATCATAATTTTATTGGAAATGGAAAACTCATCTTGAATTATGATAATTTCAAATAGATTCAGACAAAAATCAGAAGAAAAGTCTTGAAATTTATTTTGTAATTCCATCAATATATCTTCTAGCCTTTTTATACATTCATTTTTTTGTTTTAATTTGAGGAAAATGAAAAATTTTTTAATGTATTTTCAAAAAATTATAATTTAGTTTGGAAACTAAATGTACACTGTGAGAAGTCAGATATTATTTTATCTTTCCCCTGCAATTGTAAATTCAGTGTTTGCAAATGTTCCATGACATCAAAAAATTAAGTCTTGTAACCATTCATCATCATCTAATTCTGAATAGTTATTTCTTTTCCTTTTAGAAATACTGTTATCAGATCATACAAATTTACAAATCGATAAAACGATAAATACGTTGCAGCTAGATAACCATCTAATAATGCAGAAAAAATTAATGTCATTTGGAAGTTCTTAGTCCTTTAATTCTTCAAGGAAGTTTTTAATTGTCGATGATTTTTTTTTTTTTTTGCATTGGTTTGAATGTAATTTACAATGTGTTATACTATTTTCATAACATCAAGATATTTTAAATATTTCGTAACGAGATGTTCTCGGTGAATTATGCAGTGAATTAGTATGAATTGTCGAATTTGAGAATCATCTTTTAAAAGAAGCTAGTTCATCAGATCTTAATATTTGAAATTTGGAGGGGATTGATTAGAAAACTGAGGATTATTACGTCAATGTAAATTGCTGGCTTTATAACTTTTGACTATAAAATTACAAATAACACATAATGCGTTTCTGTTATAGTACATAAAAAATTCTTTTCCCACTGATTATTAAAACTTCTATTTTCTTGCTTGTATTTTCTTTTTTTATTTTTGTTCTCTATCATCATATTTTCAAAATAATTGGAAATAAATTTAGAAAATACAAGTTTAGTGTTATTAAAACAATGACAATACATGTTACATACTATAAAACAAATTATAGTTAACTTAAAAAAAATTACAGATCACAAATTATATCTGTAGCAAGATTGATACAAATTGTTTATTCCCGAGCACATTGTCAACTCTCCATTGCAATGAAAGTTTACAAATTCAAAATCGGTCGATTATGAACAATTATGCCAGTGTTTATGTTTGTTTGCACAATTATCTATAAGTCATATCATTTTTAACTTGGACACAAATGAAATTTGTTACAACATTGCACTACGTCTTCCAAACTTGCTGTCACTAATTTAAAAGAATTTTGAAACACATACAGAACAATGATAATTTTTTTGAAAATATAATATAACAAAAATGAAAAGGGAACTCGGACACATTTATCAAGAGCCACAAATAGTCCTTTAAAGAGCAACAGGTTGGTCCCCCTATTATAATCCTTGTACATTAGAGCCATGTTATTTTTGTTAATTTAGAAAAATTTATAGTGAAATATTTTACTTTGGATTTTAAGAGATTATAAACAAGATTTTCTATAGAAAGAGACACTGCAGTAAAAATGATCAGAAAATGTCATACATGGAACAAGTACCAATTTTTATGAAAATATTCCATAATCTATAAATAAATTACAATTAATATAAGGAAAGCTATAATTATTTTTATTTCACCCACTTTAAAATTATTAATGAACATTTAAGAAATACAAGATTCTTATAAGTAAGTATAGAAGTACAAAAAATACATACTGCAGAAACTATGTATTGCACTAAAATTTTATAACATATATTAACTGCAATCACACATCTTCTACTTAAATTTTCTAAGCACTGTATTATGTTCTTTTGTAATGGTGTGAAATCTAAAATAAATATTATTTAAACAGTAAAAAAAATTTCACATAATAATAATAAAAAAAAAAAAAAAAAAAAAAAAAATTTAATGTGAATAAATAAATAAGGGTGTCACAATCTATAAAAAAATAACCTACAGTTAGTGTCAGTTGCAGTCCAGATTACTAAAGATTTTATCACCCTGGATGATGAGACATCAAGCGAAGAATCTGGAATATTCAATACCTTAACTGATGCAACATCAATTTCTCCTCTAACTAGTTCGAAACAAGTCTACAATATAAAAAATAAAATATATTGCTATGCTGTCTTATAAAATAAAATGTGTAAAGTGCAAATGATAAAACTGAAGTTACTGTAAGATAATTAACACAATAATATGGCCATTTATTTTATTTGGAAATTTGTATAATATGATAGACATGCTATTAAGATAAAAATATTTTTTTGAAATATGTATAAAAATGTCAAAATAACAAAATATAAAAATTTATAATTTAGTTAAATCCAAAGGTTTAAATTATTTCTAGATATATAGATTGACACATATGTACTAATATTAAATTAAGTTTTTAATTGGGGGAAACATTTAAGTACAACAATGGAAAAGTGGTTTCACAAAAAGATCAGATACTTTTTAAATCTTTAAATATATGCTAAAAAACTTAAATTTTTGTACAGCAATAATTTGTATTCTGTGTTGATCTGCAAGTTTTAAAAAGTGGTCTAATTTAGCTTTAGTTGCACTAGTACAGTAATATTACATTGCAATGTTCTCAGAGGCATAGTTCGTTTAGTTTCAGTGGGAGAAAGTAATGTATTTAACAGTCTGTGCCCTCTACCTAAGCCCGATCGCTACCCTAGTTAAACAGCATGACGATCGAAGCGGTATTAAGCCCCAATATTTGATATAAGATTTGTGGTCCTAAAAATAATAAGATTTATATTCATAGCAAATATGTTATTATAAGCCTTTTAGCATTTCTAATATTATATATATTTAATATTTATTATAATATTTCTAATATTTTAGTATTCATGTAATAAAAATATTAAATACATTTACCTTAACAGTTTTTAAGTCAATGCAATCATATTTAAATGCTGATGCTAATTGAAATGCACTGTATACATCACTTTTAGATAAGAAAGAACCAATGATAGATTCTAGAGCCTTTTCTTCCTGAAAATGAAAAATAATTTTTAAGAATTAAATTTTTAAAAAAAAATACTTAAAAAAAATATTAGATTTCAACAATTAAGAAAATGTAGCATTAACAATTAAGAAAATGTTAGAATATAAATGTTGCATTTTTTGAGTTTTTAAAAATTTCTCATAAAGAAAATTTTGTTAATAGTTAAATTTACTATCATTCAAAGAATTCTAACCTGTTGTAATATTTGATACTCTTTAAAATAAATAAATTAGATAAAACAGTGTTAGTTCTACAGTTTAAAAAATTTGCTGAAAATAATAAAAATTTTACTGCAATTCAATATTCATCGATGCACAAGCATATATAATATTAAGTAAAATATAATTCAAATTATAAAATAATCTTGATAACTGTGTAAGATTTACTCAAGTCTTGAAATGATAATAAGCTGATGAAACAGAATAAAAAATTTTTTAAGTCCATGTCTAAAAGATAATATTTATTAAAAAAATTAGTTAAACATAAAAATTAAATGATTCAAATGTTTTGTAATGTTATAACATTTAATAGAATGATTTTAATTTGCACAAATATAAACTCACTTCTTCTCCAATAAAAGAATCAGTAAAAGAATTTGCATCATTAGCAAAATATTCATCTTGAAGATCTAGTTGTAACACAGGCTTTACATCAAATATTTCTGGTAATAGCTAAACAGTAATGGAAAATTATAATAAGAATTGGATTAATGTGAAATTTTTAATCTGTTAAAAAAAATTAGCATATCAAGAAAAAAGAGGAAGTAGCTATTTTATGTTTATAAATAAAAATATGATTAATTTATGCAAGAAAAGGGTTCATTCATTTGTTCATACTCAATAACGAATGAAAAATAAATTTAGAATTTTATATCATTCCTGTTACAGTTAAAATAAATTAATAAAAGTAAAATTTCAGCATAACGACATTGATTTTACTATTATATTCATCAAAATAAATTAAATATTTATTGATTTTTTAAAAAAATATTTTAGGAATTTAAATGAGGAATTTTTCTTTGAAAAATATCAATTTCCTTTGCATAGTTGCATTTTTTTTTAACTTTCCAAATTAAGGATAGATTGCATGTAAATAAATTACTGGACTAAAAAATGGTTTCACTTTTTTAAGAAAGGTCAGATTCTATTAGCTTTGTTTTTAGAGAAGCTTAATAATTTTTTAAAATTAATTTAGATAGCTAGACAAGTTTTGACTTCACAAATACTTGATTATGTTGACACTCATAATTTTTCCCATTTAATATCAGTCATCACAATAAAAGAATCTTCAGCTACAAATTCTGAAAATGAAATTATAAAATTACTACTAAATTAGTTAAAAATTTTGGACCGATCTTGTGTTATTTTGATGACATAATTTAAATTAATTTTAGATGCTCTTATCTCTGCTGTATAATTTAACATTATCTATTTCATTTACTGAATAACCTGATATTTTTAAGTAGATAGCTTAATTTTTCAAAGATCACAGAAAACTTGTATTTTCTTTCTTATATATTGAATCTAATGGAAAAACAAATTACCAAGTGATCAGATTCTTATAACGTTAGTTGGGTTTTTAGCAATGTCTAAGGGAGGGGGGGGGGGAGAAGCTGTTGTGCTAAAACTTAAATTTTTTACTGAAAACTTAAGCAAGAATAAAATTAGTAAGAATACAAAAATGTATTATATTGTTAAAATGGAAAAAATTAAATATCAAAAGTAAGGTTATATAAAACAATGTATAATGTATAAAAACACTCAAATATAAAATTATGTTACTGTAAATCAAATATAGTTTAAAAAACTTACTGTCCCACTAAATCTGAGTGCAGCCTAACACCTCTAGAAATCAGAAGAAAGCTGGTCACCATAAAATACACAAACAAAGTTAAGAATCTTAACAAATCTGAAACAAACCATTAAGGCACGGAATGATAAAACCAGACTAAACCGGTCTTCCCCTCTTCAATTTGACAAAGAAATTAGAATGGAAATCATATGCTAATGGCAAATCTAAATTCCACAAAATATCTGTTCGCAAAAGTCTCAAACTACGCCTGTGGCTATAAAGGAGGCTTTGAAACTCTATTACTCCAAAGAGACCCAAAATTCTAATGGATTTTTATTATTCTCAGATATTGCTCTGCCCTCCATACCATTCACTTCTAACCTACCCAAGATATTGTCCTGCTCTTAAACAAAATAACCATGGCCCAAAGGACATGCATTCTTCAGAGGATATCAAGATACATCAATATCGATGGTAATAGAAATCTGATATTCTTCTCAAAGATGCCCAAGATAATCTTCATCTCTATAACAACTTGAACCATACTGATGCTGATGTAATAAGCAGCCACAGACTACTGCATGCTTTTTCTAAGAAGCACTCTATCCCTGATTTAAACTGTGACCACAGCCAGACTGAGGACTAAACACTTCAAGGGCATGAAAATTGCTCAGCCATATTGGTGAAGCTCTTCAGGATCCATATTGATCTCAGGCATCAACTCCTCTATTCCTTTGAAGTTATTGATGTAGCCAGAGCTGTTTTGGACTTTTGGATCAATTTGATGCTATTGCACTACTTTACTGGACTAGACAACAACAACAAAACTTATGGCTCTCCAAAAATCAAAAAATTCTTATAGTGTGGTTCTCTAAGCAAAATATTTAATGTTAAAATTTAATATCTAACATTAAATACTAAGTTAAAAAAAACTTATAAAAATGATGAATAAAATTTTTATATGAGATTAATTTTTACATATGATAAATAACACATGGTTCATCACTTGTTTCATACTATGCCTAACACTAGCATTTTGTAACGGTGAAAGTGGAAATGGAATAACAGATGAGAAAATGGAATGAAATTTATTTTTGATCTGCAAGTTCCATGATTCTTTTCAAAAGGAATAGACAAACATTTTAACAGGCCCAATGCAGACTTGGAAGCTATGCTGGTCTCCTTTTTGACAATAAGGCTTGGGATCCAGCAGAATAGAACATCATATCCCCACAAAAATCACACATCATCAAATCTGAGACATAACAGGATGACAATTCATAATAGTATTTCTAAGTCAATAAAATACTCATGCTGTCAGTGCACACACAAAACTTATATGTATATTTTGTTCTTACATATTGAAGTGCATGCAGTATAGCTGTAACTTCAGCAAATAAAATGGATCAGGACATATGAAGGCTAAAATGGATGTAATAATGTTAGCAAAATAAATTCCACAACCAATGTATCCTGCTGCCTTAGATCCATCAATATATTCAGGTGTGTATAAACTACATTGATTGCAACAAGAATAAAGCAAATGAAAAATAGACTGTGTTGATTTCAATTCTTTATATTGTGCAAAGGGAATGATTATAGTTATTAGTGGATCATACCAAGGTCAATGTAATAATGAGATACTGATGACACAAATAACACATAGGTGAGATAACCAGACATTAATTTTGGTTCAAATGAGAAAATTTGGAATGCAATATATAAGCAGAATAAAGTCTTTTTAGTATTTTGTTGGGAATCATGGAATGTACAGCTTCATGAGGGTTGAACATGATTTTAAAATAGTAACTG
This sequence comes from Latrodectus geometricus, assembly GCA_026290005.1. Classification (NCBI taxonomy): domain Eukaryota; kingdom Metazoa; phylum Arthropoda; class Arachnida; order Araneae; family Theridiidae; genus Latrodectus; species Latrodectus geometricus. The sequence goes on along the minus strand of JAPDSC010085342.1, from coordinate 178,822 downwards.
AGAAACGTTTGTATCCATAACAAGTTCTAATGGTAACTACCTGCAGATGTCACAGAGACACTGAACAAGTAATGTGCAGAATGTGTCAGAACAAATTCTAAAAGCAGAGTCCAATATGTGTAATAGAGAAAACAGTAAATATACAACCATAATCAATGTATAGTAAAATTATTAACAGGTACACTTTAAGTAGTGATGTGCAATCTGCGCCATTTTTTATCAAGTAAGCAATTGCTTTTTGATAAGCTTGTTGGAAGGATCCATATATTAATTTTAAGCATGAGTAGTTCTGTTTAACTTATATCTACAGAACTTTATAAGCAAATGTGCTAATACATGTATATTTTCAACATATGTTCTACAAGATTTTCGAGTATAAGGGAAAAGAGTTCGCCATTTTTTGAATAAAAGAAAAAACGTCATATAATTTGAAGTGCTATATAATCCATGACAATTTTTTCGGCGAATAATCAGAAATAAATACTGTTAATAATGAGGTGTCAAATAAAATAAAAAATACACAGTATGATTAAAATTATAATAAATTGTACAGAAAAAACATCTATTATGAAAAACAACTGATTGGATTCTATTTGGAACCATCATTGCAAAGTGCAATAAATTGAGATTTATTATAAGCTTTTCGGATTGTGAATGTTTTTACCAGATTATTCACGGAGGTGTATAATAAAAACAATGAAACACAAAACGTTTTTAACACATAATCCGTGGATTACATTCATGAAATTACAGTAATCTGATCATTAAGTATTCAATTATGTTTTTAGTTCTACCATAAGCTACTATATATGTTGCACAAATTTTTCTCCCTCTTTAACAAGGGTAAACTAATTTATAGCCAGCTAATGTCTGATTGAGATCAATAAGTTTTGGAACTAAAGTAAGAGTATTAATACAAACATATATATATGTAATTTTTATAAATTTCTTGTATTTTGATGATAATTGCTATAATTTAGCTTTATTTAAAACAAAAACCACAGTTCAAGTTCTTTCAATTTCCTGTACTACACAAAATGCAAATACTTATTGAGAGCTTTTTTAAGTATCTTCCAAATTAATTTATTCCTAATATCAATGTAAAAAGAAATTTAATGATATTAATAAATTCCAAAACAGATATTTCAATGTTTTTAATTTAAATCCAAAGCTAAAATGCAAAATTTGAAGTTTTTAGATCTACTAACACCAACAAATATGCTTTTGGAATTTTACCAATTCAAGGAAACAACAAGTTTTTAGATTTACACGAATAACTCCATACCTAATCTAATCATAATATAAATAAGATTGTGGGTAATCCACAAAGGACAATAAACATCACCCAGTAGACCAATTAAATTTCATATAAATTTGGTTTAGAATGGACCCTTGAACTGAATTATTTTTATAATGTTGATTGATAATAAACTTTAGACATAATTACAAATTTTATATAAAAATATAATTTGAAAAATTTTAACTTAAAATTTTTAAAAGATGGAATTCCATTCCCAGGACTAAACCCTGAAAATTCAATAATTCTTAATTCCTATAATCAAATAAATTCAACAAAAAATAAATAAATAAATAAAAAATAAAATGCATATAATATTTATTTATATTAACTTCCTAAAAAACTTTAAAAAATTAAAAGAATAAATCTAAAAATCAAATTTACTGACTATCAGAACATTTTTATCTTGAAAAATTTAAATTATAGATTGAAATATAAATTTTAGCAGTTGCATACATAAAATTATGATTTTGAAATAAATAATAGGTATTTTATTACGATAGACTTTGTTTTGTTTCAAAATTAAGTTTAGATATTCTCCATAATGTTTAAAAAATATCAGGGCATATGTGATAAAGGAACAATAAAAATACATTCAGGATGTCATAATGTGACAGATGTAACAAACATGATGTAAATTACAAAAATATAATCTCTTTGTTATATCTGCTTAAATTACAAAAATATTATAAGTATAACAAAGAGTATAACATAGAGTATAAAAAAGAGAGAAAAAAAAAACTAGTATAACAAAGAGAAAAAAACACATGCACAAATAAATGGCTTCTTAATTTCTGTCCTAGAGGGTTGATAAAATTTGTTAATTTCTACAAATAAATATGCCGAATAAAATTTTTTGACTATTAGGAAAGGTAAAGCATACATAAAATAGACAGCACATTGTTAAATTACCTGATGATTTACTTCTGCTTTAATGCAATACCACCACATTTTCTTATAAAGTGTACCTAAATTATAGATATTTCCCTCAACCAAACCTTTTTTTGAACTGTCAATGACAACATCAACAACTGATTTCACTAAAAAGTACTTTTCCCCATACATATCTGATATCTCACATTGAACCTAAATTAAGATCAGCAAGTTACAAACAAAGAAATACAGGAAATCTAGCAAAACATGTAAATATTAAATAGCAGATGAAGACACAATATCTACATATATATATAACGATTGTTACTAATATTTATAAAATTTAATGTTTACAGAATAATGTAAATTAATCAAGAATGACAGTCATTTGACAATTAAAATGAAAAAAATAATTATTATTTCCAATATAAATTATTATATACATACGGAATCATATATATAATAGATTCTCTCAATGGAAGTTATCATATTTATGATGTTCTTCTATTCTTTCGCAAACTTTTTTCATGTAAATTTTATGTCAAATATTAAAATAGAAATTTATTTTAAATTACTATTCACTGGTAATGCATAATCATTGCAATGCAAAGAAGAAAATATAAAGAATGATTAAGTGATATCAGTTAATAACAATACCAAGTTGTTGAAATTATGCAATTAATAAAAATAAAAATCTCATTTGATAAGAATAACATCTTATCAAATGAGAATTTTATTTTTCAATATCTAATTGTAAATGGTAAAGTATGCATTTTGAATTTGCTTGAAACAAACCGAAGCAGCAAAAATAAAAATGTTTATAGATAATAAAACAACTTTCGAAACTTAGTATACATTGAGAATTTCAAATTTTAATATATTTCTAATTTATACTTTAATGTTTTGAAAATTAATTAATATATTATGCATTAGTAAAAATTAAATAATTTATTATTTATTTTTTATTAGTTAATAAAATTTATTGATTTCTACAAATAAATAAATAGAATAAACTTCAAAAAGTAAAATATTTTTTTAATTTTTATTAGTTAATAAAATTTGTTAACTTCTGCAAATAAATGTGCAGAATAAACTTAAAAAAGTGAAACATAAAACATATAATTTTAATGTAGTGTAACACACTTAGTATTAATTAGCATTCCAAAATGAGTTCATTGTGTAGCAATGTAAATGAGTTTTCCAGGAATTACATATATTTATGTTATTGTGATTTCGACAGTAAGATTTTTATTTACAAAGTTAGCAATAAAAGTTTAAAACCAAAAAATTAATAAAAATTTTTTATTTAAGACAATGATTTTACTTAAAAATACCATTTGATTTTTAATCATGATTTAAGTCAAATTATTTTTACATATTTTAGACATACTGATTTACAAAATATAATTTGAAGTAAAATTTAAAAAAAAATGTATATGTGAATGTTACAATGTTTTACCAAATATTTTTAGTAAACATATTTTAATTTAAAATATATTACGGAAAAATTGAGCAATCTATAATACAGAAGTTATCAATATAGACAATATAAAAATAAGGTAAATGCATTAAAATAAACACCAAGTTTAATACGAATTATTAATTATTTATTAAATATTAATAAAATATTAGAAAAAGGAATTTTAGAAATTTTTACCATCATAGACGTTTAAATGTTTAATTAGTTAACATGCCAATGAAGAAGAGTGGTCTGTATTTAAATTAAATGATTGCTAATGCCTCATAAATAGCCCTCACTGACAAAGTAAAATTGAAGAATTGGTGATAAGTGCAAAAATTTTTGTTGGTATTAGAAGTGATTTGAGCAACAATTAAAATAAATCTTTTAAGACTATTACAAAACAAAATAAAGGTTGTAAGATTTCTTTTAGGAATGCTGGTGGTTTAACAAATGACAAATTCACTGAATTTAAGACTATTATTTAAAATATTGATTTAGATAAATAGCATTGTTAAGAGTGGTGTTGTTGCAAATAAAGAGGAGTATTTTAACTTAATTGGTTACTAAAATTTGTGCAAAAATACTCAAGACAAATCACTTCTAGCATTATTGTTTTTGTTAAATTTTACTTAAAGACAAAATTAATTACCCCCCTACAAATGACTTCTTACAATAAATTAGAATTTGCATAAATGCCATATTTAGAGAAGAGAGATACTATTTAGGGTATTCTCCTTGCACAATCTTTCAAATAATAAGCCTAATTTTGACAATATTCTGCTTAACTAGAATAACAAATCACTTATTCTTGGAGACTTTAATGCACCCTCAACTTGATGTATTGCTTAGCAACAAGCTATATTGGTTACATCATTAAGAATCTTATTGATTCAATTCTATCGACTTTATTCAAAATGGAGAAAATTCTCTAATATTCTTGTCCTTTAGTAGAAAGATCTCTCGTTCAAACTTATTTTTGACATAACCAACTTTGTCAGATAAAGTCCAACATAAATTAATTGATAGTCTAGGTGATGGTGCTGGGCAAAGGATTCTACTTTGTAATTTTATAAGATTTGGATCTTCTCATGTGAAGCCTAGAGAGACTTACTGGAAACTCAATCAACCAAAGTGGGCGTATTTATGTGATGAAACTACAAAATAAAATGAGATCCTAGAGTAAAGCACAGTGATCTTATTGGAATAAATTTAAAAATCAAACTAATGAAGTTTTTGTTTATTCTCTGGTTATGCCAAGGTTTGAAAATACTTCAAAGTTCTAACGACTGCTGTATTGAAATGTGCCTTTCTTTGTCCTTTCTCTCTTTTTTTCTCCCAAGAGAACAACAAAAGTATACCCCTTTTTGGAATGAAAATTTCAAAAACTTAAAAATAGAGTGAAACACAAGAGAGAGCTTGTAACACTGGACTTTGTGAAATCCTATAAAAGACTGCAGGTATAACTTTAGGTGAAGCAGAGGTTGTTTTAAAAAGATTAATGATTAAAGCTAAACTTTCTTCATATAAAAACTTCCTGGAGAAATTGAACTTTAGAAGAGATGGTATAAAACAATTCACAATTTTTGGTCTCAGATGAACAATAAAAGAATTAAAAGAAATAAACCTATAAAGAAAGGTTCTAAAGAACCTACTATTGATAAGAACACTTCAAATGCCTTTCGTTGGCACTTTGTAAAGGTAATAAATTTCAGACCTAATAGTAAAATAAAATGTGAAGTGAAATCATAACAGAACAATATTTAATCAGATTGTAAACAACTTTTTAAGGATGATTTTAATATGAAGAAGTTACAGAATGGCATTAATACTTCAGTGAGAAGAAAAAGTGCAGGTCTAGAAGGAATCCTAACCGAGTTTCTCAAAAATCTGAGAGATTCTGCTAAAGTGACTTTGTGTTAATACTTATTAACTAGATACAGAGCAAAGTGTTTCAAGAAAGGCTATAATTGTACATATTCTTAAGCCTAACAAACTGGCCAAAAATATAAACAATTTTTGATTTTGCCTGATTTCTTTTTCTAATTTTTATAACATGTAAGTTAACTGAGAGAAGGATTACCAACAAATTACTATATGTGCTAGATAAAACTGGAATAATTACCCTAAGGAAATTTTTTTAGAGACACAAGAGCATATCTGAACTAATTCTCCCGTTATCTCAATAGATAATGGATGGCTTTCAATGAAGCAAGGTATCCTTTCTGTGGATTTAAAAACACAGTTTTGGGGAGCTAAATTGCTTAAAAGTCTGGTTTCCTGTGGCATTTCTGTCAATTTTATAAATGAGTTAAAAGTTTTCTGCACCAAAAATTTATTAGCATTAGGTATGTCCATACTTTGTCTGGCTTTAAGCAAACCAGACAAATTTTCTCAGGGAGCAGTGTTGAGCCTAATTTTTTTAAAAATCTAATCATAGTGATTTGATAGATCTTATTCCTAAATCTGTTCCTCGCATAAATATTTTGTTGTTTGTTAATGACATGTTAATGAGTATTACATGATCAGATACTTCTGGCTTGGAGTGTGTGTTTCAACAGGCTTTACATGTCTTTTATATTTGGTCTTATATGAACAATGCATCCATTAATACCAATAAGAACATCTTCCAATTGTTTTCTCTCAATACAAAACACAATAACATAAAAAACATACAGCATCATTATAATAAAAATGTTCTATCTCAGACATTTGACCCTGCTTACTTGGGTATTCATTTAGACATCAAATTAACATGGAAGAAACACATCAATTTAACTGCTGAATAAGGTTTGAGAGCTCAGCAGCTAAAACATTTAAATAGTGTTGCATGGGTTGCAATACTATTTAACATGCAAACTCAAGATGTTTTTTTGTATGATCTATAAGTGCTATATTTGACCTATTGATGAATATGGAAATCTGATTCTCACAACTGCCTTGGATTCTGTTAAAAATAGGTTTAAACTTTTTTGTGACATTTTTTTAAATGAGTAGGCTGATAGGCTTGGTAAAGCGAGATCTCTCATCTTCCAACCTGATTCTCATTGCCTATACATAACACCAAAGAAACTATTTACAATAAATTAAAAATTAATAAAGCATTCTTGCATAGTGCAGAAATTTATAAGAGGTGTACTTGCACAGTAAAAGTAGTAGAGTCTTCAGTCCCAGTCTCGATCTCTGTTAGTTTCATTAGCTAACTTGTCACGATTATATGCAAAAGCATTTACCTCTTACTGGAGTCAAAGATTAGACTTGTTTCTCTCTGTGCCACTAGGGGGATATAGATGGTGACCACCTCAGGTAGTACCCCATTGTTTTACAGTTTCTTGAAGAGAATTCTGCAGGTTCTAATTTTAATATTTTTATGTTTCATTATCACTTTATTGTGTTGCTTGTCAAATAATGGCAAACATGTATTATAAAAAAACATGGCAATGAAAAAATGTCAGTACTACTTAACATCATTCATTAAAATTTTTAAAATGAAAAAAAAAGGATTAAAATTTTATTATTTATTAAAAATAAAATAAACATACAAAAACATGACATTTTAAAAACAATAATTAATATTATGATTAATTTTTAAATATTAATTAAAATTAAAATTCAATTTTGCATCTATTATTTAAAACCTTTATCACATTTTCAGTGTAAAAGTAAGTATGACAAACTTTAATACAAACTTCAAGAAAATCTATAGCTGTATGTAGAGGTAAAACTTGCAATTTCAAAACTATATTTTGCCAAAAATGGATCCGATATGATATTTCTTCCCAATGTGAACTAAGACGAGCTTCATCAGCTTCTTGATTAATCTAATTAATCAATAATACCATAATATAGAATTGTAAATCCTACAATTCATAACTTAAATTCCAAATAAATTACACAATTTATGAACGGAAATTGAATAAATATTAATATTACATTTCGCCAATTAGTTTAAGAATATTCATTGCAACATTTCATGATCAAACTTAGGGAAAAATACAGGTAGCTCTACATAAAGCAGACTAGACTTAGGCACAGTATGGTTAAATAAAAGAATGTTTTTAAAATAAAAAATAAATTAAAATAAAAATTTTTTTTTATATTTTAAAAGAAGTCCAACGTAGATATAAAAATTTCTTTGATGTAATTGTATGTTTTACCAAAATTATAATAAATTACATATTTAGCTAAATAGAGTTCTCAGTTTCTAAATTTTATGGAGAACACCGCATAAATATTTTTTCAATGTAATGGTACATTTGTAAAAAAAATAGATTAAAATTATTGTTTAAACATCTTAGTAACAATATTCAAATATAATAAAAAACTATTTATGAATAAAAAACACAACTACATTAAACAACAATTATTGAATATATATTTAAAATTTGCTGCAAAATTAATTAAATAAATTTATTTGTTAAATGAGAAAAACAAAAAAATTTTAATGAAAATCCTACTTGACTCTATAATGAAAAAGCATATTGCTTAAAATATATATATATATATTTGTAAGGTTCATTTCATTTGTAAAATTATGTAACAATTATTAGTAAAAAAAGTTTGCTTTCTGATGTGTTAGCAGCAAAAAATTTATTATTTTAAAACAATTTAGTGACAATAAAAATTTTTCCAAGTTCAGCAATTTTTAATTATACCATTTAGTATGTTATCACATATCTAAAAAATATAATTGGTATGAAATATAATAAAATTAATAAAACGGATAGTGAGTAAAAAATGTAAATTTTCACAAAATCCAAACAATTTGAAAACTTATATTATCTATATAAAATATTAGTACATATATCTTTATATGCAACAAATATCTGAAAGTCTAAAAATAAAATAATAAAAAAAAATAGCCAAATTAAAAGATTTTTTTATTTTGAGAGAACTTAAATTATCAATAAAAATATAACAATAAATTATAGAATAAATATATAACAATAAGTTATAGTATTTTTTGGCAACTGCAATATAAAATATTTTTATACTTCCAATAAAAATATTTTTCATAACATTATCTAAATACAAAGTTAAATATTTTATCATAATTTAAATTTTATGTCAACATGTATAATTCAATAATAGTATTGATACATGTATGTATATAATTATTTTTGAATATGTATATTAAAAGTCTAAATGTGTTTATCTTTAAATCGTTCTTGTTTTTTTCTGGTTTGCTTTTCTAATTTTAAATATTTTTAAACTAATTCTTATTAGAACATATTGAAATTTAAGATCTACAATATAATAGAAACAAATTTAAAATAAATCATTTACTAATTAATTTTTCATTTTAGAAAAAAAATCAAAATTTAGAAAATAAAGAAACTTTGTACTATATTTATCATTAAAGACTAAAAAAATTTTATATTTGTGAAAAGATATTGCAGAGAAATTCTTAAAAATAAACTCTCTTTACAGTTATGCATAATGCATTTAATTAATTTTGTGATAAGTTGTTCACAATATACGAATCAATTATTAAATAATACAAAGTGTAATGACTTCTTATGATAATAAAATATCAATAAAAGTTATTGAAATGAAAGAAAGATAAATTTCATCAAAATAATTATAAATTTACTTGTAGTAATAGCATTTTATCTTGGGGCAACTTGGCATGCTCAGATAAAAGTTGAGCTTCTTCATATAAATGGCACTGCAATAATTTCTTAATACCTATCCAACAAGTATTTATGTATAAGGGATCATTATCAGGTAAAAATAGGTTTTTAACATCAATGTCTTGAACATGTTCTCCCAGACACTGCTCAATTTTGTATACCTTAATAAACTGTGGTACAATAACTACAAAAAAAAAAAAAAAAAAAAAAAAAAAAAAAAAAAAAAAAATATTATCAATATACACAAAAATTATAGCAAGTCAGATTCATTTTAAATCATTTTTAAAAATTAATAAAATTTTGTTCAAAACAGATACTAAGCAAAGCAAAATTTATCTTCAAATTATAGATACATTTTTCATTTTCAAGTTATCAAAATTTTAAGGTTTATCAATACCAAAATTGTTTTACATTTAATTATAGCTTTTACTAATAGGAAATATAACAGGAGCTATGATTTAACATGGAATCTGAGGCACAACAAACAGTTGACTGCTATGAAAATCAAATTCATGAATTACAGAATTGAAGTTTAAAATGCTATTTAAGTTAACAATTTGGTCAGATAAAGAGAAATAAGATATTACATAATAACAACTACAAAAAACATGAGCAAAGTCTAGAGTATATGAAACTTCATTTCAAATTTATGTAGGATTTATAAAAATAAATGAAAAAATTAAAATTAGTCAATTCAAATTTTAGCATTATATAAAATTTAAAAAAATACTGTTCCAGTTTGGAATAAAAAACACTTAATTAAAAAAAATCCTGAACAAAAAATAATTGATGACAGGAAATCAAAATTAACATCTCTCTCTTTCTCTCTCTCACAATAATATTACAAACTTAACATCAAAATTTCAGTTCTTTATAAAAGATTTATAAAAGCAAACCCATACTACATGCAAACATTTACACATAAAAATTCTTAGAGAGCACTTATTCAAAAATTCAGAGAGCTTAAAAATATAAAGCCATTTAAAACTACATGTTATTATAGAGTAAAAATTTTATAAATATAGAAAAGGATATTCACACTACAAACTGTTGTCATAATCTGAATTATTTATGTTTACTTTACAATTTAGAAATTTTTAAAAATGAATGATTTTATTATTATTACATTGCAGTATAAATGATGGAATATTTCCTTTATTTGCATGAAAATTATTACAACAAATATTATCCAAATTCAATCCACTTAATTAATTTAATTAAAAAACATTAGAAGTTGAGATAACACAAAATTCGATAATGCATACTATTATATAGGAAAAATAAAGTACTTCACAAAGTTTAAGAACTTTTCAGATGCAAACATTTTCATTTTTATTTTTAAAAACAATCTTTCAAATTCATTATGTGTCATTTTCTATTGAAAAGTTAATGTCAATTTTTTAATACACACAAAAAATTCAAATTTGAGTAGTGTTGTTGTACTCAATCTAGATTTTGGTGTTTAAAAATACCTGAAGGAATATTGTTTGACTTTCAGCCATAAACTTTTAATATTTCTGTACATTTTATTCAAATAACAGTAACTAAAACTTTTTGAATAAATAAAATTTAATTTTTATTTACAGTTTAATACTTTTTGTTAATGTCCTAGTATCATTCAAATAGTTTAAATGCTTTAGTTACTTTTAATTATTAAAAATATAATATAAGGATTTTAAAATGTAAAAGCTAGAACAAATTATAAATAAGTTCTTAATTTATTGATATTTTCAATTTTTAAATCAATTATATTTATAAGCGATGAAAAAATTTATATATTTAATTATAGTGAGTATAAAAATTCATTGTGAGAAAATCAATGTTTTAAAGGGCTTTGTGCATACTTGTAAAACATTTTTACAATACTTGATTAATTTATGTTTTATTTAGTAACTGTTTTTGAATTCTATTATCAAATTACTGAAAAATGATTTTATATTTTTATTATTGATAATTTTTGTCATGATAAAAAATAACAGATTTTTTAAATTCGAAAATTTTTTAGCATTTATAAAAATCTAGAAGATAGGTATGGAATCTTACAAGGATATATTCTAAGCAAAACATATAATGACACTTACTTTCCTTAGAAAATGAGTTTTCTAATTTTGTATGGGAAAAGTGACGAAGCAATAACTGCCTTTCATAGCTTGAACTACATCCAATTACAGCTTCCTTAAGTATAACAAGTGAAATGCTTTCAATCCAAAACAGAGAATGCAAAACTGATGTTTTTTCAGTATTTTTAGGATACTGTGAATAAATCAAAAATTTGTACATAAGAACTTTTTCACAGAAATACTTTCATTTATAATAAATTGGAAAACATTGAGAGATTTAAATCCACACCAAAAATAAATTTCAGAAAGTCTATTAAAATTGCTTAATTACATGAGTTTATAAAACATGCTTGTGCATTTTTTAAAAAAAATTTTTCATTAAAAAATTAAATTAAAAATGATTTCATTAAATATTATTATTTTTTATATTATATTATTATGATTTCCAATTTAAATAATTTCATTGGAAATTATTAAATAAAAAGAATTTTATTAAAAAATAAAGCATTATAAATCATTTAAAAATATAAATATACATATAAAAGATTTTGCTTAGCACAAAGCTAAGACACTTAAAAATATATAGAGAAAAATGTATATATATTTTCTAATAAAAAAAATAAAAAAAAAGAATTACAAAGCACATTGAACAACAGAACATATTAGAAAGCATTTTTCTATAAGTTTACTTATGAGCAAATACTTAAAGTAAATCTTAAAGAAATTTTAGTTTAAACTACATTGCTTATAGTTATATCTTTTTATTATACCTCAGGCAAAAAAACTACATTATGCTTAGTTTTTTCAAGTAATACTGAGAATATATTATCAATAATTTTTGTGGTTACATCAATTTTTTTATAATTAAATACATAAGACCATTGTTAATTAGATCTGCATTTCTTATTATGATATCATTTTTTTTTTAATTTTAAATGTGTTCTATTAGTCCTACTTAGTCACACAAAAACAATAACCATTTAAAAATTTGAATGTTACAAATTGAAACAATTTTAACTGGTACAAATATTTGTGTCTCAAATATGCATACATAATAGAATAAATATATATAACATGAAATTTACAAACTAATATTTCGTGATAGCTTCATCTTTGTATGTTGCTATACCAATCACATCATTATATCTATGATCAATAAAAATAAAAAGAACATTATTTCATAAAGCATTTTTTATAGAGTTTTTTTCGGCAATGAGAACACCTTTTTTGGTTGCCTAAAGACTAGAAGTCATTTTTCTCAGTTCAAATTACTCACAAACATTTAAAAATATTTTTGATCAATCCTGAATTTGGTTGACTTTTTTTTTTTTTGATTTTGAAAAAAAAAATCTTACTGGTTTGACTTAATGACTTACTTTCCAAATATTAAGTAAATAACATGAATAAAGACAAATAATTCTGAATTGGGTAATTCTATTAAATATTTTTTTTACAAAGAATTCAATTAAGATAAACAATTTTATATATTATGAAAAAGGAAATATATTATAAATTTTGAATGCAAACAATGAATACAGTTAAAATAATATATTATTTATTAAGTGAATATAATATAATTTTAAGTACATGTTTGCATCTTTTTATACAGTGCAAATATGCATACATGAAAGAAGCATTTTAGAGGAATCAAAATATGAAATCATAAAGTGAGACAATAATCTAAAATAAATAAAAATTATTGAAATAAAATTTTTGAAAATATGCCAAAAATGAATTGTCTAAATACTTACTTCCCACAGTAGATTTCGAAATGTTTCTATACTGCTATCGAATTTTTTATATACAAGAAAACTTCTAAGAAATCCTAACAATGCTGGCAATGGAGTGTTCTTAAAATATAAATTTGACACATATTAATTTGAATAACAGTTAATTAATTTTATACTTTTAAGTATAAAAAATTACATACACTATTATTTGCATGAGACATGAATTACAGAGAAACCAATTATTGACATATTAATTTAAAGCTCTCAATGTGCATGTCATGCAACACTATAAATTATAATTTACTAGAAATATTTTTGTATAGTGCAATCTAAAAAATATATATCAGTTTAATTTGTTTTCTTTGTTGTTCTATGAAATTCGTTTGCTTATAAAAATGACCTAGACAGGGGATTTAGTTTAAAATGAATTTCAAACCACTAGAAACATACAATCCCAAAATGGGAGCTGAGCTGAAGAACAGTTGAACCAAAGTTCAAGTCTAACTATTCAATCAAAATCTCAGAAAACATACTCTGGGATTGTTTAAGATAGAAAGCAAATACTGAAAGTGCTGTTTTAAGATTTTGAACATTATGCAAGATAAATCAGAATCAAAAGCAGAAATATTTTATAGCATTATAAATATCAAATAAGTAAAATGAAGTTCATACCAAAAAACTAAATTTAGCTTTTATCTATTTATCAAATATTTAAAAACATGCACCACAGAAAGAACTAGAAAATAAATATCTAGGAAAGCAATATTACTTGTATTAGTGAAATTCCTTAAATCAAATGTGCATTCTGGGTGGTGTTAAATGAGTAACAATTTTAGGTATTGACAGTTTATGGCTAAAACAATGGAGATGAAAAGTTCTTGTTCTGCTTTTTATATTGATGTTACCAAACTTTATTAGGAATCAAGAACTCTCATGAATTACTAACAACCCTACTCTTAATTTGGCTTACTCTTTTTAAACCATTTATTAGGTTACAATTGTTTTGTCCTCTCTCAATTGTTTTACCGTTCCTTTTTTTGTTTAATTGTATTTTCAGCATCTTTGTGATGTAATGAACTGTCTTATTTATATGGATTAATTTCCAAATAAGTTAAAACAATATAAATATGTCTAGTACAGTTTATAGGGATAGAATCATCTACAAAAGAAAGCTTTTCAAACAAAATGTTGAAAATCTGAAAATTCTTTGAGGAGCTGGTGAAATATTTATTAAATGCTTTGTTTAGTTAAAAAACTATACAAATAAAAAAATTTAGCATCTTTCAAAAAATTTGAAAATCTTTGAAATTTATGACCTGGGTAGTCTTAAAAGGTTGCCTATTTATCTTGAAATGTGAATATTAAATCGTGATATTACAGAATTAAATGTGAATATTAATATTACAGAAATGATACAAGAATATTAAAAATGTTATATGCAAGAATATTAAACATTTTATTATTCATATTAAAAACCAAATATTATTCTATGATTGTTAATTCTATGAACAAAAAAAAAAGTAAGAGGACATTATAATGATCAACATTGAAAAAATCGATATAAGATTTTTAAGCCAATAATGGTCTACATTATATCATTGATCTTGTATAAAAATCTTATATCATTAAATTTCAAAATTATTTTAATAATTGAATTTAAATCAAAATACAAAACTATTTCATATCAATAAAAAAAAGAAAAGTAATATCAATAATTTTCCTATTTAGAACTAAGTATATGTTATCCATAGACATTAATATATTTAAATGTAAAATATAATGTAAATATAGTAGTAAACAATTTACGCAAGTCATAGAACAATTTATCAAATCATTCGATTAAATTATGAGAAAGAAAAATAATTTCAAACAACATAATCAAAATATACATACAGATAAAAATAGGTGAACTCCTTGCCAGAGAGTTAAAATCTTACTACTTTGAACAGCCAAAACAATTAATGTTTCAAGGTCATCAGTACTACAAGTAGAAATATCTAAGTTTGGATAATAGGTTTCAAGCTGCTTTCGCACAGATTCAGAATGGCTTAAATTAGTATACAGCCATACAAAAAAACATATTTCCAATGGTGCCTCCTATAATTAACATGAATAGAAATTTATAAAATGTAAAAAAAGTTTGAAAATTTTTACTTCTTTTGCAACATATTCTCAACATAGATTTCTTTCATGGAATTTTAAATAGGAATAAATACATGTAACATGCAACTTATAAGTGAACATTAAAATGACATAAGCAAATATTTTGTTTAAAAAATAACAATTTACAGTGATTATAAAAATTCTTAAAATTTAAAACATTAAACATAATAAGTTTTTCATGAATTTAGAATTTTACAGAAGAATATTACTATGCAAAATAATTTTATAACTATTGCAGTGATTGTTTTATTGGATATTTTATATTAAAATGTTTTTAAATATTCAAAATAAAAATAGTTTTAAATTTTGTTAATATATAAAATCTGAATAGATTGGATTTATTGATTATAATTCTTGTGCTAACTTGATAAAAAATAGATATCATAATACTACAATGGAATCAAGGTAAAGTTAGAGTAAAAGAGATAAAAAATTAAATATTAATGTATAGTTAATAATAGTTGATGCTATCTTATCATATCAATTAAAAAGTATAAATTCATTTGAAAAATATATGCATTTAAATTATCAACATAGATG
The DNA here is from genome assembly GCA_026290005.1 of Latrodectus geometricus. Taxonomy (NCBI): domain Eukaryota; kingdom Metazoa; phylum Arthropoda; class Arachnida; order Araneae; family Theridiidae; genus Latrodectus; species Latrodectus geometricus. The sequence continues at coordinate 163,067 of JAPDSC010085342.1, read as the reverse complement.
AAAAACCCATCTTCACTATAAATAAAATTCATTACTACTTATTTAATACAACAAGTTTGTAATGACATAAAGGGTTCTATAAAAATAATATTTAAGTTATAAAAAAAATAATTTTCCTTTAAAAAAGGTCATGATTACTTAAGCAATATTATTAAACGACCAGTTTTATTAATGTTGTAGTTAACTACTAATTCCTCAATTTTTAATTATATTGAGATAAAATAGATAAGTTAAATTTTTTAACTAGACCAAATTTTGTTACTACACCAAATTTCAACTTTAAAGTAATAATTGCAGTTTATTTAACATTAAAACTCATCATACTTTAACTGAAATCAATGTCATTGATATTTTTAATTTATAAACTGGTTTTGTTTAAAAAATATATATTTCGATTTTTAAATTTATTATATTTAAAAGTATTATCCCTAACAATTTTTTTTAAATTAAATATAACATAAAGTCGCGATTGAATTAATTTTTTCATAATAAAGATATAGCAAACCATGATGTAAATACTTTCCTAAACAAACTGTTGTTTGTTTAAAAAGATTTTAAAACTTTTTAGAAATTTTAGTAGAAACAAAATCTTAGTATTTTTAGACAGTTATTTATAAACTAATTTCAAAAAATAAATGTGAAGGTTTACATACATGGCTTTATTTAAAATAATATTTAGAAAAAACAGAACTGTTTACGAATTACGGAATTGCAATTAGCTAATATTGAAGAGAATAACAGAAAGCATTGTAGAAAAAATTTTAATATATTATAATTCATAAAACTATAAATTCAAATTTATAGTAACAAAAAATGAAATAATTTTAGTTATAACAAAAACAATTTTCTATAATGTGTAACATACTGCACATATTTAGAAAACTCATTAGTATAATAACAGCATTAACACGTTTATAAACATATATTTACATTAAAATATTAATATTTCAAAAATTCCCAATAACTTTTAATAATTTTTTAAACATCTGTAGCAACAACTATTAAGCAAATCAATTACTTTATACAAAATGTACAGATCAACTTAAATTTTTCATTTTCATTAATTTCCAATAAATATGGATTCAATTTTAATTTTGGTAACAGTATAAGAATATAAAAATTTGCATATTCATTATTTAGTAAAATATGATAAATTATTCAGAAAGAAGGTACTTACAGGATATGAAGCAGCAAGTACTGCAAGAATAGGATTTTGTATTTCATAGCTAGTATGTAACAAGCAATCCCAAGGAGCATTAGCTCCATGAGCTAACAACAGCTGGCTAAACAAATCTTTCAAAACACATGAAGCTAAAATAATACAAAAAGGAATGCATTATGAACATTTAAAACAAACATTATAAAGTGAACCATGACAGATAATACTTACTTAAATCTACGTCAGATGAAGAGGAAGTTTCTTCACTAGTAACTGAAATCTTATCGTCTTCAAGCTCAGGTTTTCCTAAAATTCAGAATCAATCTTTATTAATCAAAAATATATTATAAGAACATTATTTAATACAGACAGTAATCAACTGAAAATAGAAGGACAAAATATAAAACATTCTTTGTAAATATTGTATAAAAGCATAACTCAAAGAAAATTTTTTTGTTTCCACCAAAGAATTAAATAATGAGAGGTACAAAATTTTATCTTTTAATTTCATAAATATTTTATAAATTTAAGGTAAAAAATTCGATTATAAATGTAACTGTTGTTAGGTTTCATTAATAACTTTTTCTTGATATCAACAAATTATGTTGTGCATTTCTTGAAATTTTAGGATTATTACATAAAATTTAATAATATTCTGACAAATTTCTATACATTGGTCTAACTAAAAGTTACTTCATGACATTTTTGACACAAATGGTCTAAGTGCTGAATGCTGTTGTTAGACAATTTAATATAATATATATTAGGTACTAGGGGTGTGGAATTTTTAATTAGATGGTAATTTACATTCATGAATCGAATAAAAATAAACAGTGAAAACTGTTAAGCATATATCTTGGCTGATATGCATGTAAAATCTCTATGCCTGATCTTCAAATGTTCGAATAATGTTTGGATATAAACTTGGGATATTTCATTCTAAAAAAGACCAAACACTCATCATGATATTGTAAGGGTAAAAAAATTGTTAACATTTTGTTATTCCAGCAGAAATTTTTGATTTTCCCTCCAAATATTTTGATAATTTCTCAAATGACTTAATGTGTAATGTATCAAATGTCTAGATTAATGAATTAATTTATTGTTAAGCAGACAAAAAAAGATAAATAATTGGTAAGAGATACATATTTTTATGTTCTTAAATATATTTCATTTAGAATCTGTCAATCTAATATAAAAATTAAGAAAATTAAAATAAAAAAGCAAAGCAAAGAAATATTAAATATTCAAATATGCTTAATTATTATATAATTAAAAATATTTTTCCATATTGCTTTAAGTTTACATAATTAATTTCTACTTTTAATATCAAAACATATAGATCTTTTGCTGGTATATTATCCTACAATACCAATAAATTCTACTTGAAAAATAGATATTTTGGTTCTATTTAATGTGCATATTTGGTTTAAATTTTTTTTTTTTTAGCACAATGAGGAATATTCTAATATTTTAAATTTATATAAGAACCATAATCCATTTCATTATTAAAATTTTATGTTTCAATATTCGATGTTAAAAGTAATTTTTAATAAATAGAAATTCATGTAAACATTTCATCTATATTTTCTGGAAGATTTAAAAATATTTTTTGCACTTATTTGAATTTTCATACTAAATAAAGGAGATTTTTCCCTATATATGTTCATTTATAATATAATTAATTTCATACAGATACACAGAGAAAATTATTCGCATAAATTATTATTAGAAGCAAAATTCAGTATCTTCAAGAAAAGATCTTTCACCTCTTAGAGATCAATATTGAGTTCATAGTTTTAAAATGGATTAAAATGCTATGTATCATGATATTTAAGCTAAGTTCAACTAGAAGAATAATGGTTGAAGAATTTGTGATATCAGAATCCATATAAGAATAGGAGCATTTAAAAAAAGTAATTAAAAACGATTACATTTAAATATATTAATTCAAACTTCAGATTACATTGACATTGTTAATAAGCAAAGTTATTATTTTTCAATACTTAAGATTAGATTAATACATTAATATGAGACAATTTTAAATATTATATTCAAGTTTAAAATCTAAAAAATGCAGACATAGAGCTATGCAAAAATAGATGCAATTTAAATGAAAATAACTACCTCAATAACACAAAAAATAAGAGAGAATTTGTTTTGATTATGTGCATTATTGCAATGGATATCTAAGTTTTAGAAGTTGCATTAATTTGATATTTCTTCAAATATTGGTACTTTTTGTTCTTTTCTCTGGATTAAAAAACAACTAATTTTATTTAAAGTCTTAATGATTTTATTCTTAAAAGAAAATTTATAAAATATTTATAGATAGAATTGTTTTTTTATGTTTTAAAAATCTGAAGCTAAAGCCATTTTAATTTTTCACAATAGTATAACAGAAAATATAAACTCAAGTAATACTGGGTAATTTGGCTAATTTTTATTTGGTGACACTAGATTCAAAATAATACTTTTAACACAAATTAAATACAATATGCACAGAAAAATGTGAAATAAATGCTATTTTATTTATTCTTTAAATTTTAAACTATTATTGTTATGATAGTATGTTATGATGTAAACATTTTTAAAGCAAGATTTTAGATTAGCAGCGTGTTGCTATTTCAGCAGGTCAGATTTAAAGATCATAAGTATTCTGTAGTGATTCTATTCTATATAGTAGAAATCTCTCAATGGCAAACTGTTTGATTATTTATAATGAATAATTATATTATTATTATGTTTTCCATACAATATCAAAACAAAAACCATTTTCCCTCTCCAAAATAAGCACTTATGTCATCCATAAAACATTTTTTCATAACTTTTCAATCATACTTTTATTGCTAGTTAACATATTTTATTAAAAACAATTTAATGTAATTGAAAAATTAAGAATTTTATGAGAGGGAAAATATAGAACCCAATAAAATATGTGCGATCTTTGAAAATTTAGAACAGTTTGTTGCTCAATGATTAATTTTTTCCACATGAAAGCTAATTAGACCTGGACCTATGGTTTAAAGTGGATTCCGAACCACTACAAAACATCCATGTTCAAGGTAGGATTCAAACCCATGAACTATTGAATCAAGAACTGTTGAACCTATTAACAGTTCTTGATTCAACACTTCTTGTCTTAAAGGTTAAGACAAGAGCGTTAACTGTTCGGTTAACAGCTAGGCAAAAATTTAGAATTATAAACCTGATTGTTATGGAAAATGTAAATATAAGAAACTTAATTTGTAGATTATATAATTGCTAATGATCATGCTGAAATAATTGACAAAGAATAAAATGCAGCTTAATTAATGAAATAAAAAAAATTATAAACATTCTTTCACTCATTTTTCTTACAGATACTTAACATAATTAGGCATTTTTATTCAAAATTAGATGTTCCAGTGACTGAATCAATTTATCAAAATGAACATTACTTTTATAGTATTTATTTTCAAATGCTTAAACATCCAATTTTTAGAACATATATCAATTCAAATTTCCTTATAATAAACAATACTGTTAAAACTAACTTACAAAAAATCCAAACTAAATTAAAGGTACGATTGTACATTTTATGTAGTTTTCTTACACTATAAAAACCTTTAAAAAAGTAACAATTACATTCAAATTTGGTGAAATCAATATTATTTAAATGATATTTTCTTCACAGGAACTTAAATTTTTTTTACTAGTTCAAGTAAAACACGTGTATGTTAAGAAATCCATTTATTATTAATATTTATTTATTGGTGACTGTAGCAACGGTGATCTTATATTATATCTATAAAATTAGAATCTAAGCAGATTTGAAACTAACGTAAATTCTCAAACACTTTGTCATAAGTTAACACTCAATAACTCTGAAAAAGATTTATCAGATTTAAAAATGATCAGTATTTAAAAAATTTTCTTAATTTCAGTATACTATTTACTAAACATATTAAAGTATTACAATATATTATGATTTACTTGTTTCTAATGATTGTGCTCCTTTAATGACTCCAATGCGCGAGTATAGAGATTTCCTTGTATCCTTCTTTTGTGTTTTTAGAGTAACAGTTTTTGTTTCATATGCAACATCATACAGTAAGGATGATTTCCGATGCAATGAATGGAAAATATGATAAGATATACAAGAATTAGAAAATCTGGAAGCTGTCTTTAAGACCTAAAATAAAAATAATCTTTAAATACGTAAAATATATCCATTATACAACAATTAACTTCAATAACAATCCTTGATTATAAATAAGTACACTCTCATAAACTTCATTCAAAACAGCTTATCAAATTACATGGTATACTTTTTTACCATTCCTTAAAATTTGACTAAACATATTTAATTATAGAAGTACAGTTGATTTCTACTCCAACAGATAAAGGGAATCATCTACAAATTTTATTTTTCATTTGCTATTGTTTTACAAAATTGATACATTTGATAATAAAGGGAATAACCAAGAAATTGTAACAAACATAATTAAAATTTCTATAATGCTTAAATTATGTAAAAGAGTTTTGCTTTTAGAAACTAACCAAATGAGGAATTTAAGGGCACTATTATCCTTAATATTTAATAATCCACAGATTTAATCATAAAGCCATTGAAAAATCAATGGGGTAAAGTAATTAAATTTCTATCCCATTACAGCATTTTTTTTTTTCTGTTCCAATTTTCTGAAGAGTGTAAATATAAGATTCCCAAACCAAGAAATTATTTTCTACAGCAAAAACAATACTTTTATAATCGTTTTCACAATTATATTTATGAAATATAAAATTAAAATAATGTACATAAAAAGTCTACATAATTTCAGTCTCAATGATACTCACTTGGTCTTTAGGTACTTGGAAAATCTGGGCAAAAACCAAAAATTTAAGCCAATCATTTTGCTTTGCACGTTCAATCAGATAATTATTACCAGCTTCTACTTCGTATAAATGGCTTATAATCATAACAGGCATCCATAAAACAATATCTCTAAATATAGTACTAAGAAGAAAAAAATTGTATAATAAAAGACATATTTCAAAACATACTAATATTTTACAAAATTTTAGATGTTACAAAATTTCCATCATTCAATCTGAGTACCATATTTTCCTGTATATAATCTACAAATTATGTGTTAAAAAAGTTCTGAATTTCGTTGTGTGCATTATACGCCGCCGCGTATTATCTGATGATATGTAAATAATGCATTTCTTTCATTTAAATATTAACACAAAGCAAATATATATATATATATATATATTTAAATGTCTCACATAGTTTTAAAGCTATTAAATATCGATAAGTTTTACAAGAATCTTCTCGAAATTATCACTCTTGGTCGATCTAGACAGATCTTTTGCATAATAAATGCTTTTTTTGTACAATTTATTATATTTTTAATCATATTGTGCATTTTTTATTTTATATGACACCCAAATTGTCAGCAGTACTAGACAAGTCACCAAAAAAAAATTAAAGCGGATTATGCGACGCTTATTTTTCCTTTTACTTGAAAAAGGGGTCGTGCGGATAAGATGCCACTGCAGATTATATACTGGAAAATACGGTAGTTTTTAAAATTTTAATAAAGAATTTGAATAAAAACAACCAGCTTAATTTCATAGAAGAACAAATTTTGTTTGGTATGATTTTCATCACTTTTTTTTTAATGTGGACTTTGAGATACTATTAACATACATGATTCAGATGAGGTTGGTTCAGCAGTTCAAATCCACAAACTGTTGAGCCAGAGGCCGGAACTTTAATCATTTGCAGCTTAATCAAAACAGCAAGACAAAAATTTTTTTTAAAATAGCAGAGGAAGTTTTTGTACAGGAATAAGAATAGTATTTTAACTAAACTCACAAATTAGATATGAATATTGTATAAAATTTTATTTTTTACATATGTTTATTTCACAATTTAAAAAATTTTTAAAATACTAAATACATATCCATAACTAATAACAGTAAAATTTGTAATATTTTCCATACTTGATAATTATAAATTTGATATCAAATATAAAAGACAATACTTATTTTTAAAATATAAAATTACAGAAACTTAGCAAATTCAATTTGTAAAGATTGACAAAATCACTTTTGAATGCTATCTAGCAAAACTGAAATATGATAGTAATAAGAATACACTGCAATAAAATATATTGCTGCTTTTACTATTTTTAACTAATTTCAACAAAAAAATTCTTTTAAAATATTTCATATTAAGTACAAAAATGTTAACATTTTGTAAGAGTAACACATAAGTCTATTACATCTAATAAATGAATTCATACAACATTTATTAGGAACTTAATATCAATAATAGTCATATTTGTTATTCAAATTGGTCATACATAATTTTTTTTACAGCATATATTTTATGTTTTCAAAAAAATAATTATTAAAATAAATGAAATGATGATAAACTATAATTTTAATTTTTGCATCCCTTGGATTGCAGTAATTTCTCTTGTGCATTGGTAAAGATATATAATTCAAATAATTCTGGTTTCACTTCCCTCTCACATTTACCATATAAGATTATCTTGCAGTGTTTTTTATTTGAAAATTCTGCCTTTATTGAGAAAAGGCTTGAAATTTAAAGAACTGGCTTTTATACTTAAAGTATTCTGTTAACTACTTATTCTGCAAAGAACACAAATTATGTTCGTCTTATGTATCAACCATAGACTGAATTTAGTTCTTGATATAGTGGGTTGTACTGTTTACATTTCATTTGCATTCCCCTAATTTAAAAATTAAGGACTTTAAATAATTGCAAACAGTTCAATAATAATTTGCAAATACTATAGTTCTTGATCAACTTCGCAATACAAATTTCCAAGACTTCAATATTGGATTTTATTGAGGATTGAATCCAGGGCAAACAAGGATTGCATTATTAGTAAGCACAAGTCATGACTTTTCACTGAAAGCAAAAGTATCTTTTTTTCTTTTTTTTTTAAATATGATCTGCAACATAATATTAGAACTCAGACACAATAAAACAAGTATATGCATCTTGTATATACTTTTTTCTTCACATGTTTGTATATAAATAATGTTTCTTATTAAATAGCCATTGCTTTACAAATTTTCTAATTAATTATTTTCCTGAATCTCATTTGGTTTATAGATAAGACCATTTACTTTTGACTTTTATCAAGGGAATGATGCAAGATGTACCCCCTTTCAGTGCATAGTATAATTAACTTAAAAATTTACTGTAAAATAAAATTGAAACAAATAAAAAAATTAATAAGATTTGTTATGAGTATTCTTGTTTTAAATCAATGACTTTATAAATCAAGTTATTTTATTAATGATTTATACCAAGCTTATCTAAGTTAAGCAATCCTAGTAATGTTTGAAGCATAGTTTAGGTTATAGCTTAAAGAAAATGTATTTTTTCATTTAACAATTAAAGTTAAAGAATAACAAATTATATATAATAATAAATTTACTAACATTACATTGACACATACATATATATACACAGCTGGACACCTAAAATGCAATACCTTCAAGGAAACATGCAAATCAAATAAAGTTTACATTGCGGATATATAACAATGAGATATGCTAACCAGTAGCACTATAGCGGCTGAGACCGCGACCACTGATTATGCACTCACAAATTGAGAAATTTACAATTTAATGAAAATAAAGGACAAGTAAGTCAGGATAACCACTCCTGACCATCTTGGTATTATTAGGAAAAGCCCAGGAGGGGCTTCAGAATTTGAGAGAGACAGAATTGATCAAACAGCTGTGTCAAGATTACTCAGTGGACATTTGAAATGCACGACCAACAAATTTGACCAAAAGGTTTTCCAGACTTGTTCCAAGTATCACCTATTGCCGGCTTACCCTGAGCATATCTTCAATTGTTTGGGGTTAGCTTTGGAAGATGTCCATGGGAGTTCACTTTTGGTGCTGACTTTGCAAAGGTTAATGGTCTCATGGATCTGATCTAGCTGCCGCTAGATCTTGAAGGATTGGACACAACAGTAATGTTATAGCACATATGTGTCATGTAGGATGAAACCAAGCCATTATGATGTGCATCTATAAATGATGGACAAAAAAGGAACAACATACAGATAGGACCAATATTATCCAATATCTTGCACTATTGCATATGATGGCATGCATATTTTGAATAAATCAATGATATATTGCTCAGCCACATCACAAACTATAGCCCAATAAATTTTGTCTGCAAGGCATCAGTCCATGTTCTCTCGTACCATTTGATGTTGTTTGCAACCAAGAAAATATTTGCAAAGTCCCATTCCTTGGTATACCCTCGACTCAAATCACAGCTTTTTGCACCATAAATGCTGCAATAAATGACAAATAATGGAATGGAATGTCATTGGCTTTACTAATGAACTTCACTTCAGCCAGCAACACTATGTTGGACAGATTCAAATTTGCAGACACCATGGTGAGAGACTCTTTAACTTGTTTTATGCATTTTCACACTGATTCTGCATCCAAAATCACAAATTAGAATGGCATTGATTTCCATCTTGCATTCCTCTTGTATACATTACCAAAATACTAAATAAGCAAAAGCTTTATCTTTGAAGTGTTGGAGCCTATGATTCTTCTATTTTTTCAGCATTTGACATCATCCATATTCCAACACAGTAATGTGCAATTATACAAGACATGCAATATTAAAAAGCTCTTCTTCACCTGTCAAAAAGAATTCCTTTTTTCGTCAGCTTGTTTTCCTCATTCATCACTAATCAAAGATGTATTGGTTCATACTTGCACTACAAATGGTCCAGATACACCACATACTACATTTCCAACTTAGGCAAAATCTAGAAGCCACATGGATTACTATTCTCCAAAGATATATCAAAGAACTCTCTGTTTTATGTCAAGGTGTGTGATAACAATTACTGGAACAATTCTGACCATATTAACTACTACCGTATTTTCCTGCATAAAATCCGCGGATTATATGTTTAAAAAGTTCCGAAATCCGTTGTGCGTATTATACTCCACCGCGGATTATCTGATGAAAAACATTCTCCATGAGAAAAGCTTAAAAGAATGTTTTGAAAAAAATACAGTTTATGTTTCATAAAATAAATAACAGGTGGTACCAAGACACACCTGTGTTATTTAACTATAACCAGCTTTGACAATTACATTGAAAAACAAATTCGGCTCCTTGTAAAGGATATTACAGTTGCATTTTGCTAATGTCGTTTTGAAATTTGTCTTGACGTGAGCTGTTTCGTTTTGAAAATATTCAAATTCGTATATCGTCACATGGAAGTGAAAACTTTTAAGTTACACAGAAGATTTTAAATTAAAAGCTATAGCGAAAGCAAATAAAAAAAGTTATGAGAAAAGTGTTAATGTGAAGTGAAAAACAAATATGTGTGGTATAAAAGAAAAATGTATTAAATATGCAATATGTAAATAATCCATTTCTTTCATTTAAATATTGACGAAGCAAATATATATATGTTTTAGATTACGTCTACCATGCCTTTAAAAGTTATTAGAATCTAAATATCGATAAGTTTTACAAGAATCTTCTCAAAATTATCGCTCTTGATTGATCTCGTGCTTTCATCTCAAATTTATCACACTTTGCGATGTTGTTGATCTAGACAGATCTTTTTCATCATGAATGTTTCTTTTTCCTATACAATTTATTATATTTTAAATCATACTGTGCATTTTTTTAATTTATGTGACACCCATATTATCAGAAATACATATTTTAAACTATTCGCGGAAACAAATTTGCTACAGATTATGCGATGCTTTTTTCCCTTTTACTAAAAAAAAAACGTCGTGCGGATAATATGCCGCTAAAGATTATATACAGGAAAATACTGTAATTTTGTCATCATCTCCTTATTTCCCAAGATAATGTGATTACAATCATTTGATCCTTTTATGACACATTCTATGCCAAGTAAATTTTGCTGTACTTTGGTCTTTCTTGTTACTGGATTAAGGGTGGCCAGCAATGAATATATAATATAATATGAAGCAGTAAATACAATATATAAAAAAATAGAAAGCAAATAATTTATCTATCAACAAATATTAGAGGCAATCAAACCAGTACAATACAGCTATTGAGAGAAATGCCGATATAAATTAAGTACGATGTAATAAGAAGATCAAGATAAAACAAAGAAGAAACTATACAATTTAATACCAATAAGACAAAATCAAGAAAAAAAATATAATAATTATAAATAAGGAAAAGGCACAGAGACCACATCTTCATCAGAAGGGAAATGGTCAACTATGCAAATAAGACACTCTTTTCTGACTAATACAAAAAACGAAGGTCTACAAATATTCGTGCTATACCCCCAAAGAGTGTCTGTAAAAGAAGAAAATACAGCTATATCAAAATTGAAATAAATGGAGTCAGAGTAATACATTGAAAAATAAGCAAAGCAATACAATGAATAATAGGCAAAGCAATACAATGAGAAGAATATATATTAAATACAGAAGAATATGGTTGCCAAAAGTAATAAGAAAAATTTTACGAGTTAAATTAAGAAGTTAAAGTAGTTTATAATTTTTAAAGTAGATTAAAAGTTAAAGTATAATTAAATTGAAAGTAGGTATTTTCAGGATTCTTGTTAGAACTTCAATGCTTGGGTGGCCCTCCTGTAGTTAAAAAAACTACAAACTACTTCAATCTTACAAGCCATTCCCTACTTCTTACATATTTTAAAATAAAATCAATAGAAAAATCATTATTTTTAAGTAGATTAATTAAGAGATTAACTTGTTTTTTGATAAATTTTAGATTATTATAAATATGGTATATGCGTTTTAATTCATTAAATACCACGTTTTGTAAATTTTTAAAGAAATATTGAATTTCCAATGAATTAGTTTATTAGCTTTAAAATTAAATTGACTGGTTTTATCAAAAATATTTATAAATGTAGTTGAATTTTAAATGTTTACAAATAAATCTAAGAATTCCCTGTTATTGAAAGAAATGATTGTTTTAATAATGGAAAGCTCATTTGGGTAAATTGATTTAGAAATATCATTAAAATCTAAATTAATAAAAATAGTAAAATTGTCAATATATCTAAAAGGAAAAAAATATTGAAAATAAAACTTTTCAAACTATTTCAACATAATGTAAAAATAAATTAGAAGAAAATATCTAAAATAAATTTCTTACAATAACAATGAATTCTTAGATTTATTTATAAACATTGAAAATTCAACTATAGTTATAGATATTTTCGATAAAACCAGTCAATTTAATTTTCAAGTTAATAAACTAATATATTAGAAAACCAACATTTCTTTAAAAATTTACAGAAATATGGTATTTAATGAATTAAAACACATATACCATATTTGCAATAATCTAAAATTTATCAAAAAACAAATTAATCGCTTAATTAATCAACTTAAATATAATGATTTTCCTATTGATTTTATTTTAAAATTTGTAAGAAGTAGGGAATTATTTGTAAGATTGAAGTAATGTATAGTTTTTATAACCACAAAAGAGCCACTCAAGCATTGAAGCTAACCCAAACAAGAATCTTGAAAGCATCTACTTTCAAACTTTAATTATACTTTAACTTCTTAATTTAACTCTCAAAAATTTTCTTATTACTTTTGGCAACCCCATTTTTCTGTATTTAATGCGCATATTCTTCTGTATTCGATGTATATTTCTCATTGCTTTGCCTATTATTCATTGTATTGCTTTGCTTGATTTTGTATTATTGGTATTAAATTGTATAGTTTATTCTTTGTTTTATCTTGATCTTCAAATTACATCTTACTTAATATATATATATATATATATATATATATATATATATATATATATATA